>CM038792.1:299894060-300034827 GCA_021764765.1 Vicia sativa | reverse complement strand
CATGAGTAATTTAGGTTTTTGTGTTTCGATGTTGGACTACGCTTAGTTAGTGGTTTCATGAACAAAGGTCCTTTTAATATGTTGTTGGGGAATTGCCTCCTTCATATTTGACTTTGATTTTTCTCTCGTGGAAATGGCTTACTAAAATTTGTTCACTGACCAAGTATTTCAAAACAGTTCGTTATGTTTGCTATTGGCTCGATCAAACCGATTTTCTAAAGTCTTTTGAACTTTTCTATATGACATGTTATAGTTTTGAATTATGATGTCGGACTCAAAACAATGTTGTTTTGGGCTTTGGGCAACTCACTTTGTCCTGCCTGGTTGCATCCGATATGTATTTCGATTATTGGGCTAAAACTTTGAATTTGTACTGTTGCTGGCTTATTTTTGTATTGTGGTAACTATGATGATTCTGAGTTACACCCTATTGTGAACCAAAATTGTTTATGATTTGCAATAGGCATGTCCTTAGTCAATGATTCAAATTTAGATTTTGTATGAGGTCGACGTGAATTTCTCAGACATTCTATTAACTACTGATGATTCCTCCAGTTTTTTCTTCTTTTGTGAACCAACTCCGTTGCGATTTATAAAAGAGACCCTATGCCAATGATTGAAATGCAATTCTAATTGTCTTAGGCTTTATTTGTAGCTTGAACATGATTTAAAAATCCTCCCCGTATTCGATTCTTGCCATAATCCCTAATGATGAGATCCTAAGAGAATTTGTGTAAAACCTTGTATATTTAATGCCCATTGCTTGCTAACTACTCTTTTCTTTGTATTAATGGCATGAATTCCATTGGCATCGATGGTAGGAAATTTTGAGAAACACAAAGGCGAGCTAAGATCCATGGAAAAGTGAAGCGCTTTAGGAACTTTTGAAGTTTAAGAGAACCTCTCCATGTAGTTTAGAACAAAACTTGTATTAATTAGGAGAACATTGTAATTCAAACTTGCAATTTGCATTTGAGGATCGACAACTTGTATTGGTAGTGAAGTTTGAAATAAATGTATCCAAACTTGTTCTTGTAAACTTGGATCACAAATAAACTTCGAGTAATTTGGAAGAACTCTTGAGTATGAATGAAAAGAAATTACTTAGAAAATTGTAACTTGCATATTTTTTCTAATCTTGAATGATCTTGGTCCTTAGGACATCATGTAGAACCCATGACCTTTGATTTGGAAATTAAACTTTCTCATGATTCACTTGAAACTTGAAAGAAACATTTGAAAGAAATTATCTACAATTCGTATGAATACTTGCCATATTGAATGATTTTGAGTGAAACTTGAAGGGTTCTGGATTAGTACTTGAATGAATCAATTGAATCATGATTCTAAATCAAATTCAAATTAACTTCAATGAACAAAAAACGCCTATGTAATCAAGAATGAACCCTTAAATCAATTAAAGTTAGTTAAATTAAGATAACTGTGATCCATCTTAATGATAGAAACATAAGATGTCTTGATCATAATCTCATTCTTCATGCCAAAATCATCTTAAACAAAACAAGGTTTCTTGAATCGATGATTTTCCATATATTTCTTCCGATAATACTAACACAAGAAGAGTTATATTAGCAAAACCTCTTAGATGGTGATGAAACTTCTAACAAGGAATAATGATGTATTGATCGATAGAAACTTGTAATGAACTAACAAAACCATATTTTTAGTCAATTTTTGGTGATGCGATGATCTTATGAGAAATACAAGGAAATAAAGTCCCGATCTTTGTGCAATCGACGAAATTCAAAGGAGTGTATTCCTTGAAGAATAGATTCTCACAATCACTCCTCACAACTACAAACCCAAAATTCACCGCTCAAGATGAAACACCGAGCTTGAGGGTAAATTTGCGCATGCCCTATTCAATCATCTTAAGCCCCGATAAGGAGAAAGATTTCTAGCCTACGGATACCAAAGCCAGATTAAATACCTTGACTACAGTCAAGGAAGGAATGCCTGAGGAGAATAAACTTGTTAAGCATCACTAGAATGTCTTAACAACAACAAGAATAATCGGAAATACGAGGAGGTTTCGACAACACTAGGGATAACCGAATAACCAAAATGAGCAATAATAGATGGTGTTTAAAGAAAATGCATCGAGAAGAGAAACCGAACTTTCAAGTGAAAAGAAAACAAGAAAATTCTATGAGAAGAAAATCGAACTTCTCAAGCTTAAAGAAAACAATAGATTAAGTCATCTCAAGATGTCTTAACGAAATGCCATGAGAAAGAAACCCAACTTCTCAAGCAAAAGAAAACAATATATTAAGCCATCTCAGATGTCTTAACGAAAATTTCTATGAGAAGGATACCGAACTTCTCAAGCGAAAAGCAAATAATAGATTAAGCCATCTCAGATGTCTTAACAAAAATGCTATGAGAAGGAAACCAACTTTTCAAGCAAAAAAGAAAAACATATCGAAGACTCCATCGATCGATGATGGAGGATTTGTCGAAAACCCAAAGAGTTAAAGAATTGACTTTAACGAAGATATGATTGAGAAATTGTCCAAGATCCCAAAGAAGATAATTGAGAAATTATCTCAAGATTCCAAAGAAGATAATGAGAAATTGTCTCAAGATCCCAAAGAGTTAAAGAATACCCAAAGAATTTAACGAAGATAAGTGGCTTAGAACAATAGTAGAATTATTGTGGCGATTTGGTGCAATGAGCCACAACATGCCGAATGTCTCAACCTCAGAACTTTCGAAAGTTACCAATGTAACAAATTCAAGAAGCCCAACCCGAGAATACAATTATTCGGATAAACAAATCATATCCAAGACTGTGTGACATAGATGTTTATGAAGTCGGTAAATCTTTGTTTTCGACATTTTTACCGATGAGAGATCTTAATGAACATGTCAAGACATGTCAACAACTTCCGAGTCGACGAAATCTTCAATCTATATGCAGATAACTTTACCGATGAGAGAAAGATCACCGCACTTGGACCTAAAACTTCCATGGTAAGGTTCTTCAATTTGCGGCATTGTCCCACAATGCGCTAGTAAAGTGGATACGTGATCAACCCTAAAAGGCAATCTAGGCAAAAATTAGGATCAAAATGATAAAGTAATCAAGATCGTCCGCATTTCATCAATCAAGAATCTTCCATCAACGGATCTTCAATCAAATCTTCTAAAGCAACAAGCACATTGAATTCAAAGTTGTTAGGGATAATAAGGTTATTTGCTTTCAATGTAGCCTTTTCCCAATAAATTATCATTTCCAACTCTTGTAATAGTTCATGGAATCGCCTTTGGTCGACACCATTATATCAATAAAATTTAAGCCTTGTGCCCATTTGTTTGCAATTCGCTTTATTCTCGCTTTGCAAAATAACGCTTTTATTGTGAAAATCACTTTGAAAAAAAGAAGTTTTAAATGAATTTTTACTTCAAAATTTTGAAAAGCAAATGTTCCTTTGAACTATGAACACGTAAGGAACTTCAAGCTTTTCTCCATGAGTGTTTCGACCAAGGATAAAACAATCGCTAAAAAGTCTTCTTCTCCTCGAAGAGATCATCAAAGGACTGTATTCTTATCCAAAAGTATTCCAACAAGGTTGGGATGAAATGGCCTTTTCGTAGTTGTTTAGCATGCAACTCGATTCATCATCAAGAACGTCTACACAATGACCGCAGATTACCGAGTATTTGTTTGAACCGTGACGTAGTCCTTTTCTCAAATAACTTTTGTTGTCTTGTTTAGTATTGTCAAGATGCATATGACATTCATGACATTCATCATTCATACATAATAGCATCATTAATGCATTCCTCGCATTTTCAAATGTTTGCTTCAACATCACTTGTTTAGGTTGCATTTATTCCTTAAACAAGTATGGTATGTCATCTCCGTAGATTATCCCTGCAGTAGAATACATT
The DNA here is from genome assembly GCA_021764765.1 of Vicia sativa. NCBI lineage: Eukaryota > Viridiplantae > Streptophyta > Magnoliopsida > Fabales > Fabaceae > Vicia > Vicia sativa. The sequence goes on along the minus strand of CM038792.1, from coordinate 300,030,912 downwards.
TTTCATCATGTTCCCCAAATTGAGATCATTCCTCATTGGGAACGAAGTCTTGATTGACCTTTTCTTTCCGCTCATTCCTCGGATAGAATCTTGTCTCTAATCAATTCAAAGTTTAGATTTCACAAAAATCTACTCGCAAACAATAAGCAATAGCCGCTATCCGAGCTGCTTATTTCTTTTCATCTTGAAACTTGTCATAAAAGATTGTTCTTCTTAGCAAGTTCAAATCGTGAAAGTTCAAGAAACCTCGCAGCTTGTCTTTCCTCGCCTCAAAGAAAACCGTGTCTTTTCAATCAAAATGCCCGCATCTTCTCAAGAGAGAGATCCCAAAAGATTGTAATCGTGAAAATAGAAACTCATTCGAGATCTATTTCATCATTATCTGTTATTCACAAGGTCAATACTCAAGAAATTTCTTAAAAGAATTACCTTGTTATAGTTATCAATTACGATAATTGGTAATATCTTCAACTCATTACCATAAACTATCACAAGGTCGATAATTGGTAATATCATCTTCAATTACCTTAAACATTGTCACAAGGTCGATGTATAATCCCTGCTTCCCAAAGCGAAACAAATATTCACTTGCCTTGTAAATCTATTTTCCAGTTGAAACATATTGCTTGTTTCCCAACCAACACAATTTTCTTTTCTTGAGCATTGAGTCATCCTCAATCATTCCCCAACATATCATTCTTTGGTATTTCCTGGTGAACTTTTTGCAACCATTTTGCATCATTCGATTTTTGGTATCTTAGGTCCAAAATTTGCGATTTCGATATTTAAGTCTCTTCACACCTATCGAGACGAAGATATTCATCTTCATATCTCGTGTTAAAGAAACTTAAATAGGGCATCTATCATACCCCAATTTTGATCTAATATACCACTCACATACATCACATCATCAATGTCGTAACGTATTAGATCGTGCGTGGCTCCTATAAGTCAAAATCAAGGTTTCTTCAAAATTTCATCTATTCAAGATATGATAAATTAGGGTTTGAGTTTCCACCACCTCAAATGATCTATCTTAATCAATCATCAACATTTGATCTTCATTTTTCCCAATTTTTTCTCATGATCTATCATGAATCACCAATTAGGTTTTTATCGAGGATAGTGAATCGACTTTCGCTTCAATGAATGATCTATTTGTTGGAGATTGATCTTAACATCTTCAATGCAACATCTTGACTCTAATTTCGATTCAAAACATCACAAAAGTCAATGTTTCTTCATCGATACCAATCATCCGATGAAAATTCATCCGCTCTAAAGTCAAACTTTGACTTTTGGTCAACTTTTTCAAGACAGTATTTTTCAATCATAAAACATTTCAAATGATCCATCATGATCATAAAAATCAAGAAATGAAAAAGTCAACAAAAGTCAAGATTTAAAAATTTTCTAACACTTAGAAAGAAACATGATTTTTCATCACTTTCATGGCCATTTTCACCTAGATCCATTTGGATTCAAAAACTCAAAACATGAAAGTTGTAGCCCTTGTTACAAGATTTCCAAAATGTCCAAGAACTTGCAAAACATTTTGTCTAGCTATACTTTGATTTTGAAACATAGAGTTCAAAACCATGGATTTCAAGTTCATGCTTCAAAATTACAAGTCATTTTTTGCAACTCTCCTTCTGAAGCCTTGTCATCACTTAGGGCGATTATAACTGATAAATATCATGTGAATGATTGAAGGGATTGGATCAAAGAGAAAACTTAACCATGGTTAAGAAAGTTACTTTTGCATTAAATGCAAAAGATTCCATTTTACCTCTTAACCAAGTTGCAAGTTTCCTTCAATGATATCTTTGCCAAATCATTCGAATTTTGGCCTATAAACAGGTCATTTCCTCATTTCCAAACCACACAAAAGCAATCATAATCAAGTCACTTCTTTCTTGAATTCTAAGTTTCAGTGAGGAATTTTGCAATCTTCAAGCATGCAAAATCCGAGAAATTAGGTTCCTAACATGTTCTAAACATCAATTAGAACTTGTCTAAAACTTAAAAACATCACAAGAACGTCCAAACTCAAAATCATACTCAAAACCAAAAGCTTGCATTTGTGCCATAACATCCAAACTTGAAATCCACCTCGCATGCCGCTTATCAATCAAACATCATCCATACACTTTAGAGATGATCCAAACCCTAGAACATCACAGAAACACGTAATCATCATCTTCATATTCAACTTGCTCGAGCTGAGCTGACTTGGTGAGGATCCGTGCCATTTCAAAGCAAGGATAGCACTTCCACATCGCCCATAAGGTCCAAAGTGGTGCTGTAGCAATCATCAAATCAACTCGTAACACCTTCAAGAATCAAAATCAGCCAAGAGGTAAGAGCTTGAACTTTGAACTCATAAATTTCTAACTTCCTACCAAAATGGCTCGCCATCTTGTTTTCGCACCATCATTGATCATTAACCTCAATCAATTTAACAAATCATGATCCATACACATTTCATGTTAATTCTGAATTAGGGTTCATCTCGGGCACAATCGTAATTAATCATCTAAACCGAAAATAAATGAAATTAACCACCACCATCGTGTTCTCGGTTAAAATCGAGCAAGTTTCATGTTTAAATCTTTCAATTTCATCAAGAAATGAAGAATCTATGAATCGATGAAGATTGAGAAGAAGAAGAAGTGCACGCTGCTATTTCATTTTCCGTAAATTCAAATAATTGTTTTATAATATAATAATATGAAGTAAAATAAATAAACGGATGTATAGCCACCCCTGGTAGATGCTCATGCGTCTTCGTCTCCTTTATGGTCCGTGTTCGAATCCCCGAGACCATTTTGACATTTTTTCACATTCCTTCATTTTTTAAACATTTCAAAGACTTGTTTTAAATATGATTAAATGGAAGCGCAAATAACAAGACAAGCACTGCTCGTGGTAAAGCTTTTCAATTCTAAGCCAAAGGTCATGAGTTCAAACCTCCTTAGGACAAAAATCAAATTTTTACCACTTGTTTTCTCACCTTTTCTATCAAACTTCAACATTTTCAAAACCAACAAAACTTTTCATTTTGAGATGATTTTTTCACACTTGTCATTTAACTATTTTATGATTGTGTCAAAAAATCCAAAAATATTTTCGATTATATTTTATTAAGTCAAAATTAAACATTATAAGTATTTCTTAATACTTTTCAAAGATGTTTTCTTTCAAACTTTCAAACTCAAATCTTTTCAAACTTCGTGAATATAAATCACTTTTCAAAATCATTTTCAAAACCTTTTCAAAACTTTTCAACAAACTTACACACCTTTTTCCATGATCGACTCGATGAAGATAAACCGAACCAGTTTTTTCCTCGAATTTAATTGATCATGGCCTCACTTGTAAGTCCCAATTCTTTTATGTACATATTAAATTTTCTTGTACATATACAATCATCTTCAAAATATTCAAGCATAAACAAACTTTTCGCTTGTTTTCATTCATTGTTTATATATTCTATTCCATGGTATTGAAGAATTCCCGATGAAACTCCTCTTAAACCAACGGGCCTCCCTTACTGTAAGTCCCAACCCTCCTATGTACATATTCATTTTCTTGTACATAAACCCCTTCGTATATATTCATTCCTTGTACACATTCAAACATTCAAATATTCGTTACACTTGTTAAACGCTGCTTTTATACACTTGTTTATAGTTCCTTCATAAACCCCTCGTGAATATTACAACAATTGTTTATATAATTGTTCGCTATAACATAACAATTAGCCTAACAACTAGGTTCCCTTTAGCCTCCTATGGGCTTTGTACAAGATAACTCATTTATTGAGTTAGCCTCCTTAGGCTTCATATAAGAAAACTCATTTATCAGTTTAGCCTCCGCTAGGCTTCATATAAGACAACACTCCCCGCCGAGTCACCTCCCTCGCTTCGCTCAAAAGAACTCCTCGCTGAGTTTAGCCTCGGGCATCAAACAAGAAAGAGACCAGAAATCTTTAATAGCCTCCTATGGGCTTCCAATACAAAGAATCATAGATAAAACCCCAGAGAATGATTTCCGTGAAATCACTCTTAAAATCCTAAGAGGATGGTTTCCATGAAACCACTCTTAAAGCCAAAGCCAGCCATACCCTATAGCCCTTCTTGAGCTTCATAGGACCCTCGAATGCCTTCTCACAATACACAACCTCGATGACCCTCGAATGCCTTCACAATACAAGGACCTCGATGACCCCAATGCCTCCTCTAGCTTACAATACAAGGACCCATGGGTTTTAAAAGCATCTAATCCATAATCAATTTCTCTCGAGATTTAGACATTTATCATCTCTATGAAGAAGTATCTCATCTATCACATCACATACAATAAAATACTTTCAAACACTTTTTCAAACAAAACATCTCTTAATCGTAAGTGGTAACGCTTGTACACTCAAGCAAAACACCCAATGCTTACAATTAAAGATTCAATCATTTTCAAACATCTTTCTTAAACTCGTAAGTGGTAACGCTTGTACACTCAAGCAAAACACCTATAACTTACGATGAAAGATTTAATCAATCCTTTCAAAATGTATGTGATGAAATAGATTAGATACATTTTTCATTAAGATGACATTTGTCTTGTTCTTAATAACATCCCGCTGCTTCCACTAGCATGTGGGAACTACGATTGCTTCGACTTTCTCAACATCCCTTTGAGAATACGAGGCACAAGGTCTCATCCTTGGCGAACAAACTTCTCCCTCAAACCAAACAAACCATAGCTCCTTTTAGATCCGAGCTACAAATGCTCCGATTCCCATTAAGGGATATATAAGATCCCAATGATCTTTTGAGCACAATAATAACAAAACCTAGGATCCCACATAATCTACCTTTCAAAATCCAAAGGAGAAACTTTCCCAACAATAGAAATAGCAATTTAAAACACACAAACATATCAAACATATTCATATATAAAGCTATAGATAACTATATATATTTAGGGTGCCACATCTATTCCTTTATATAACAAACCCCTTCTAATCTCCCAATGCGTTCTAGTTCGCGCTTAGTCGTAATGCATATCATATCAATGAGGGTATTGCGCTTCCCTTTTCATAATCATTTTTCTTGTGTTGAAAAAATAAAGCTGATGCTCATGCACCTTTATAAACAAATCAAAAGAGTAAATGTTTGAGCCGCAGAATCAATTCTGATTCAATTTCCCCTAGCCACTTTTAACGCGAATAAAAATGGTGACTTAACGAGCTTAAACTTTTATTTAAAAAAGTGACTCGCCAAGAGCACCAAGCGTTTTTGTTTTCAAAAAAAAAGGGTTGCTTTCATATGTGCATATGTTTGTTTTTCTTTATTGTGTGTTTCGATTTCATCTGATGGAAAGAAATCCTAACCCTGATTTAAGAAACATTTTAAGATTTAGTGGGGTATAGTCCTATTAACTCAGGAAGTTTCATTACTTAATCGAAAGTTAATTTGAGATCCCTCTCTGGAGGTTGTCTTGAGAGTATTTGTGTTTAGCAAGTATTTGCAAAGACATTTTGCTTTCAAGGGAACTTACGGTCGAGTGGTCGAGAACACATAACCCATCCCGGCTATTTAGATGTAAAGTGTAAACTATTCAGCGTAAGTTTAGAATAGTTGTCATGCGAGATCACGATCAAAGTAGTTTTTCTTGAAAATATTATGGACTTCGAGTATTCAACAAATTCGATAGTATTTCAAAGAGAAGCGCTGAACCTCAGACATCAAGAAACCCGCTTCACGATGAATAAGCCCTTAACTTACCCACGCTTGGTTCTTATCGCTGGCCTCATGCTCGTGACTTCAAACGCTCAACGTGTGTATAACCACTAACCATGTTTGAATCTGGCATTCATGCATTCATTCAAAAGGAAAAACTTCATTTCTTCCCATTTCCAAAGAATTTAGAGATTTTTCTTTGTAAATATTTTAGGTTGAGTGATGGACGCCGAGGAAGATTCACCAAGAAACAGCTTTAGAATTCTCGATGTGAAAGTTAAAAGAGTTAGCATCCTTGGTAGAAGATCCCTGATTTCGAAAATGCTATGGAACTCTTTAATCGGCCCCGAACACTAACGTTGATGAAGGACTTCTCAAACTTTCGCTCGCTTTTACAATCCGCCTATCAAGCTTCACTTTCCCCGACATCGCTGATGCCTACTTTGAAAGAGCACACATCCTAGGTATCTCAAGACGATAAGGTGCCTTTCAATGGTTTGGAAGCCATTCTAAGTCACCACCATTGCAACAATGACTCACTTAAAGAAATCGAGATAGACAAAACCTAACTACCAAAGGAAAACTCTTAGGACTAACTTCAAAGTTCCTAATGGAGAAGGCTCTTAAATTCTCCGTTTAGAGTATGGTAGCCTTGGTCGCTTTTAGCTTTACTCATCTATGGATTGGTGTTGTTCCCTCAACGTCCCAAGTTACGCTGATATCAATGCCATAAGGATCTTTTGATTGGAAACCCGTGCCCACTTTGCTTGGTGACACGATTTATCCATCATAGGAATTGTCAAGGAGATGGAACTAATGAGAAGCTTACTAAACAGTCAAAGATCATGAGAAAACGCCTACTTCCAAGATGAATGGCTCATGGAGAGATGGGAAGATTGGCTGAAAGATAATGCGATCAAAAGATACATCAAAGAAAGAAAAAGAAAGCTCGAGGAAATGACAACCAAGAATCCCGCCCCGATAGTAGTAAGAAAGTCATCAACAAGTTTAAAGCCGAAAGTCGAATCGAAAAGCTTACTATGGAAAGAAATCAAGTTGAAGCTACATCAAGCCTTTGGTTCTTCATCCCACGAAGATTAATTAATTAGTTTAGCTTTAGCTTTATCATTTATTTTATCTTTGTAAGAGCATAAGAACAAAAAATTGTTGTAATCTTCTTTCAATAATTAATAAAATAAGTTTTCCATCCAAATATTTACTAGAAATTTCTCCTTTAGTATAAATTTTTGAAATTCTTTTCTCTTTGCATTCATAATCATGCATCATACTTGGCATATCGAGTTTGTTGTTTAGAATCTTATCTTTGGAATTTTTTCCGAGAGAGAAAGATCGTTGTCGTCAAGGCCTTAGAGTTTCTCGACCACGCTCACGACCAACTCGCAAATACAATACTCATGCAAATAGGAGAAAGCAATGGAGGATTTTGAGCAAGAAAATGTTGAGCTCAGAGCACAAAGGACAACACTTCAGAAGAAGTGGATAGACTCACTTTGGTAAGTTCACAACTATGCAAAGTCGCAGCAACATTAAACAACAAAATCAAGCGATGATTTCAGAGATCACTACTCCACCTCACCTGGCCAAGAATCCTCTCTTCAAGATGCCAGAGGTTATCCATGGGCATGCCTTTCAATTTCGGCATTAGATTTCGCCAACCCACTTCGAGGTGTGCAACCACGATGAGGTTCCTACTTACGTAACTCAAGATTTACTCCACAAAGACGGAGTAACCTTCCGCAAGTCACTATGACGCTTCTCAACCGATCATGACAAACTCAACTTCGTAGTTCACGCCATCGCGACGAAGAAGTCTATCATAATCCAGCGATTACACGAATCCTCGTGGCCAAATGGAGAATCTCCGTGAACAATTCCATAAGATGCAGCTTGAGATCAAAACAACTGTGGTAAGGAATTGTTTGGGAAGAATGCCCACGATCTATGCCTAGTTCCTCGTAAGGATACTCGCTAAATTCAAAGTCCCCGACTTTTGAAAAATATAGAGGAAATTCGCTCGCAGAGTCATCTTACAATGTACGCTAGGAAGATGTCTACATATAATGACAATCACCAATTGCTCATTCACTATTTCCAAGATACCTCATCGTGCCACACTAAAGTGGTACATGGACTAGAGGCAAATATCCGACATTCAATAACCTAGGCGAAGCCTTTGTCCAAGAAGACAAATTTAATTTGGACATGGCTCCAGATCGAGATCAACTCCGCCCTTGTCTCAAAAGGAAAAAGAAACGCTCAAAGAATACGCCAACGTTGAGGGAAATTGCTTCCCAAGTCAATCCACCATTAGAGGAGAAAGAAATGACCAAGGTTTTCCGAACACTTGGCCCATTCTACTATGAACGTGATGGTCGCCAGCCCCGAGATTTCACCGAAATGGTGAACATGGGATGCGATTAAGGGAGTCCGAACAGACGCCTAACCAAAGAAATAGGGTCTTCAAGCGGAACCAAGAGGGTCGAACGTTTTCAAGAAAAAACATGACATAGAATGGTATCCCGAGGGAAACCAAGGAAAATGTCGTCGACAACAGTAGCCACAATACACCAGCATGCAAATTCAAACGGGTATTACCGCAATTCCAACAAACTCAATGTACCTCGACAACAGCTCAAGAATTCAACAATCAAAACCGCACCTCGTTTCGCAGCTTGATCCAATTTCGATGACGATACGAATTATATCCCGCTTAATAAAAGGAATCTTGTGCAAACAAGGTCACCACCCAAGACTTCACAAATTACCATGGTGGTACAAAGCGGATATGTCTTGCCCTTTTCATCAAGGGCACCGTCATGATCTCGAGCACCGTGCATAGCACTAAAAGTCAAGTACAAAGGTTAGTGAGGGCTAATCTCTCTCCTTCAGAATGCAATCCAAATGTGCAAGCAAATCCACTTCCCAATCATAGTGGACATACCGTGAATTTAATACTAGGAATATGATCGATATCTTATCACCGCATAAGTATGATAAGAGAAAGCTTGGTACAACTCCATGATACATACAAGACAATGGGCGCCTTCGCTAAACATGACTACACACTGCAGAATCTCGATTCACGATTTCGAGGATATCCAACGTGAGAGCGATATTCAACTTAATAGACATTGGTGATATTCGATCTTTAGAAAAGAAACGACATGACGTGAATATGGTAGGCATTATCCACATGAGCTTTTAGTCTCGATATCAACTCGAAATTCAAGTAAACGCCATTATCCCCTACTTCAATGTGCCCAAGTGTGTAAGTCAAGTACAACGGCCCGAAAGTTCCGTAATCTCCTTGGTGATCCGCTCACCGGTCATGTTCCTTATAGCTCGACAAAGCAATTTTATCAAGACAATACAACTATGATAGAAGATGGGAAGGAGAAACCCATACCAACTCTTTCAACTGTTGTTAACATCGCTAGATCGGACGAGTAACGAGTGGACGTGTACACCCTGCTACCACCAAAGCAACCCGTTGTTCGCTGTTGGACAAAATCTAGTTAATACACCTCCCGAGAATCCATGGGATTCTCGTTGATAATCCAACCTAAACGTTGGTCCATCTAATGGAACACGCCAACTCGATTTCGATGAGATTCTAAAGCTAATCAAGAAAAGCGAGTACAGAGTGTGGATCAACTAATGCACTCCTTCCAATCTCAATACTCTCTACTCAATTCAAGCCCACCGAGAAGCTTTAATGAAAGTGCTAGATCAAGCTTACGAGATCACGATGACTATAGATCAATTTGGTGGAATTATAGCAACATAACAACTTGCAACAATTTAAGCTTCAGTGATGAAGAACTCCCAAAGGAGGGAAGAGATCACAATCTTGTTTCACATATCTCTATGATTTGCCAATCGACTCTCTCGTCCAACGTGTTAGTGGATACCGGTTCATCCTGAATGTAATGCCAAAACGACTCTCGCTCATTTATCTTACAAAGGAACACCGATGAAATCCAATGATATAGTGGTCAAAGCCTTGATGGATCAAGGAAATCATATTGGGAAGTTGACCTTCCAATGACGATTGGTCCGCATACCTTCCAAATCACCGCCCGTGTCATGGACGTGCCACCTACTACGCTGTGTTTACTAGGAAGACCATGGATACACGGGCAGAGTGTGACATCCACTCTCCACCAAAAGCTAAAATTCACAACAAATGGGAAGCTAGTAACCATCATCGTGAACAAGCTTTACTAGTAAGCCATTTGTCAACCTTTTCTTTCACACCGACGACGTTGAAGGGACACATTTCAAAGGACTTTCGTTAGAAGGTGAATCTACAAGGAAAGGCATCGCTATCTCCTCTTACAAAGAAGCACGCAGATAGTGAAAGAAGGTAATGTCGCAGGTTGGGGACAAGTAATAAAACCTGTCAACAACGAGACAAAAACTGGGCTCAGATTTGCTCCAGTATTTCCAAAAGACAATCAAAGGGATGAAGCTCTTCGCCCAATCAAAGAAGTATTCCATAGTGGGGGTTTCTTAAACCCTGTTCTTCAAGAGGTTAACGTTTCACCGATGAAGTTAATGAAGACAATCTCTCCAAATCAAGAGTGAGCACTTATCTTAATAGTTCGAATATGTGTCCCAGGAAGAATCGTACGCGCCGTTCTATCCTCCGACTAACCAATTCAAAGGCATGTCCCTACAAAATAATGAGAATGAAAATCCACCTATCCCTTCTGAAGTTTGGGATACCTTGGGAGAACCAAGTGGAAAGTTTGACTACGTGGTGAAATACAATGCACCTGAAAGCTCAAAAATCAGAATTGAAGACATCCAACCAACTGGATGGGACGATCCTTTTGAGTATCCTAGTCAACCATAAGAGTTATACACATCTTCTCGATCTCATCATCAGATTGAGATCCAAAATGAAGATCTCTGCTTTAACACGCCCCCGAGTTTGTTAAGACAGATCTTAACTATCACTACATCAACGTAATTACCGAAGATCAGGAAGACAATTCGAAACGAGTTGCAAAAAGTCGCAGACAATGAGTCTCTCCACCTGTAAGATTGGAAAGAACATCCCAAGAATCCAGGATACATGCCACTTGAAAGCACATATGTCGATATTATGCTCCTCAACCCGTCAATCAAGGCATTTAAGATTGCTTCAAGAAGACAAAAGGCAAGGTCAACCGCCCGTAGTCTTCCAAGCCTATTCGACCAACGACCAAAGTCTACAAGAAATAAGCCAAAAGGAAAACTACCAGTATCTAGACTTTCAAGGAGTTCGCCACTATTGGAAGCCTCAAAGCTCGGATCGATGTTCATAGTTCTAAGTAGTTTATTTTGCTTTTGTTTTGAACTCGCCTCACCCAAAGCGTAAGAGATGTTTTATAGGGTTTAGCTTTTAAATAATTTCTCTTTGTCTTGCCCAAGACAAATGAGTTTGTATTTAGGGCCCTTTCATATTGTGAATCATAAATAAAAGCGTTGTTTTGATTCCACATTTTGTGTTTGTTTTCGCTTACCCTTTTCTTGGAAATGGTAATTCTAAAACCAAATAAAACAAACAATCTTCAAAAATATAATAAAAGATCTCATACGCTTTCACATTAACTTTAAAAATAAAAGAGAAAAGTTAATTAATTAAACATAAATCCAACATGCATTAGAAGATGGACAAATCCATTGAACGCAATAACTCTATGCTCTCTCCCGACTTTGAATTTCCGTGTTCGACGAGGAAGAAGTGAAGAAGAGATCCCGATGAGATTTCTAACTACTTAAGCACGAGGAAAGAATCATTCAACCTCACAAAGAGCCTTTGGAAGCAATCAACTTGGGTTCTAAAGAAGACAAAAAGAAGTGAACATCGAGCTCTACTCGACAAAGAACGCCAAGGGCAAACCGATAGATCTTCTCAAAGAATATGTTGATGTGTTTGCTTGGTCCTACCAAGACATTCCAGTTTAGATACCAAAGATCGTGGAGTATCACTTGCCATTAAAACCGAGTGTCCGCTTAAACAAAGACCGAGAAGAGTTCATCCGCATATGGCCGACAAAATAAAAAGGAAGTTCAAAAGTGCCGACGCAGTTTTCTCGTCACCTCGAATATCCTCAATGGCTAGCCAACATAGTACCGCCACAAAGAAAGACGGAAAGGTCGAATGTGTTGACTACCGGACTTGAACAAAGCAAGTCCAAAGATGATTTCCACTACCGATATCGACATGCTAGTGGATAGACCGCTAAGTTCAAAGTCTTTTTTTATGGACTTTCTCCGGTTATAATCGATCGTAATGGCTCCCAAGACATGGAGAAGACATCTTCATCACGCCATGGGGCACCTTTTGCTACAAAGTAATGCCGCTTGGATTAAAGAATGCAAAGAACATACCAAAGGGCGATGACTACTCTTTCATGACATGATGCAAAAGAGATTAAAGTCTACGTGACGACATGATAGCAAAGTTCGATAATCAAGAAGAGCATATAGAATATCTCTTGAAGTTGTTTTAGCGACATGAAATTTCAAATCAATCCTAACAAATGCACCTTTGGGGTAAGATCCGGAAAACTCCTAGGTTTCATCGTTAGTCAAAGAGGCATTGAAGTTGACCCTGACAAAGTCAAGGCTATTCAAGAAATGCCTACGCCACATACAGAGAAGCAAGTAAGAGGATTTCTTGGACGGTTGAATTACATCTCCAAGTTTATTTCTCAAATGATTGCTACTTGTGGGCCGATATTCAAACTTCTCCGCAAAAATCAAGAGGTTGTATGGATAGAAGATTTCCAAAAAGCGTTTGACAGTATCAAAGAATACCGGTCAGAACCGCCAATATTGATTCCTTCAATCGAAGGAAGACCATTAATCATGTACCTTACCGCACTAGAAAATTCCATGAGCTGCGTGTTTGGACAGAAGATGAAACCGAAGAAAGAGCATGCCATTTACTACTTGAGTAAAAGTTCACGATTGTGAAACTCGTTACTCCATGCTCGAGAAAACATGTTGTGCTTTGGTGTGGGCTTCAAAACGTCTCCGCCAGTACACGATCAATCACACGACTTGGTTAATCTCCAAAATGGATCCAATCAAGTACATCTTTGAAAAGCCTGCCTTAACAGGAAGAATTGCTCGATGGCAGATGCTATTATCTGAATATGACATCCAGTACTGTGCTCAAAAAGAGGTCAAAGGAAGCATTCTCGCCGATCACTTGGCTTATCAATCGATCAACGAATACCAATCTCTCAAGTTTGACTTCCCTGACGAGGATGTTATGTACTTAAAGATGAAATATTGTGACGAACCATTACCTGAAGAAGGTCCTGATCCAGAATATTGATGGGGCTTAATCTTTGATGGGGCGTTAACGCCAATGGAATTGGGGCAGTCATCATTACTCCCGAGGGTTCTCACATCCCGTTTTCCGCCAGATTGCTATTTGATTGCACCAACAACATTGCAGAATATGAAGTTTGTATCATGGATATCGAAGAAGCCATCGACTTGAGGATCAAGATCCTCATATATGGAGATTCACTTGTGATTAATCAAATCAAAGACAAGTATGAAACCCATCATCTTGGTTTGATTCCCTACAGAGATTATGCAAGACGTTTGTTGACTTTCTTCAACAAGGTCGAACTGCATCATATCCATCGAGATCATAATCGAATGGCAGACGCCTTGGCTACTTTATCTTCCATGTTCAAAGTCAACAATTGGAATTATATGCCTAAGATCCATATCGACGCCTGAAATACCGTGATATGTGTTTGCAACTGAAGCAGTCTTCAATGATAAACCGTGGTTCCACGACATCAAACGCTTCCTTCAAACTCAAGAGTACCCACTCGGGGCATCGCACAAAGATAGGAAAACTCTAAGGAGGCTTTCTAGAAATTTCTTCCTAATGAAGATGTGCTATACACACTTGATATAGACAGGATATAATTTCAGTGCATGAAGGGTCCTTTGAACCCGCTCAAATGGGTATGCAATATCCGTAAAAATATTGAGAGCGGATACTATTGGATAACATTGAACGATTATTGTAAACACGTTAAGAGATGTCACAGTGCCGATCTACGCAGATAAGATCTATGTGCCACCGACTCTACTCAACGCTCTCCTCTCCGTGGCCTTTCTCCATATGGGGCATCGACATGATTGGGATGATCGAATCAAAAGCGTCCAACGGACATTGTTTCATTTTAGTGGTTATTGATTACTTCACCAAATGGGCGAACAAAGATTCACGCCAACGTTACAAGATGTGGTTGTGAGGTTCATCAAGAACAACCTCATTTGCCGATATGGAGTTCCAAGTAAGATCATTACAGATAATGGATCAAACTTGAACAACAAAATGATGAAAGAACTGTGTGAGGAATTCAAATTCGAGCATCATAACTCATCTCCTTACCGGCCAAAGATGAACGGCGCCGTTGAAGCTTTCAACAAGAACATCAAAAAGATCGTCCAAAACATGGTCATCACTTACAAAGACTGGTACGAAATGCTGCCATTTGCTCTACATGGGTATCGTACTTCAGTACGCACTTCAACAGGGGCAACTCCCTTTTCTCTAGTATAAGGCATGGAAGCAGTGCTTCCCGTAGAAGTTGAGATTCCGTCAATGAGAGTTCTCATGGAAACTAAGTTATCTGAGGCCGAATGGTGTCAAAGTAGATACGACCAGCTGAACTTAATCGAAGAAAAGCGTCTGACTGCTCTGTGTCATGGACAACTATATCAAAGAAGGATGAAGAAAGCCTTCGACAAAAGGTTCGACCGTGAATTCCAAGAAGGCGACCGTGCTTAAAAATATTTTGTCTTTTCAACCGATTCTAGGGCAAATGGACTCCTAATTACGAAGGCCCATACATCGTCAAAAGAAGCTTTTCTCAAGTATGACTCACAACCATGGACGGTGATGAACTCCTCGATCCCGTGAATGCTGATGCAAGAAATACTTTGTCTAAAAACAAAAGAACGGTAAGTCGAAACCCGAAAGGGCGGCTTAGGCAAAAAGAGCGCCTTGTGGACCAAAACCTGAAGGCGGTCTAGGCAAAATTAGAGACAATAAATGAAATTATCCTGATAGATTGAAAACCCGAAAAGGCAATCTAGGCAAAAATTAAGGATCAAAATGATAAAGTAATCAGACCGTGTCAATCAAGAATCTTCCATCAACGGATCTTCAATCAAATCTTCTAAAGCAACGAAAGCACATTGGAATTCAAAGTTGTTAGGGATAATAGTGGTTAGTTGCTTTCAATGTAGCATTTTCCCAATAAATTATCATTTCCAACTCTTGTAAATAGTTCATGGAATCACGCCTTTGGGATTACCATTCTATCAATAAAATTTGAGCCTTGTGCCCATTTGTTTGCAATTTTGCTTTATTCTGCTTTTGCAAAATAACGCTTTTATTGTGAAAATCACTTTTGAAAAAAGAAGTTTTAAATGAATTTTTACTTCAAAATTTTGAAATAAAAGCAAAATGTTCCTTTGAACTATGAACACGTAAGGAACTTCAACAGTTTTCCATGAGTGTTTCTCGAAAACTCGCTAAAGAAGTCTTCTTCTCCTCGAAAGATCATCAAAGGACGTATTCTTATCCAAAAGAATTCCCAACAAGGTTGCCGATGAAATGGCCTTTTCGTAAAGGTTTAGCATGCAACTCGATTCATCATCGAACGTCTACACCATGACCGCAGATTACCGAGTATTTGTTTGAACTGTGACGTAGTCCTTTTCTCAAATAACTTTTGTTGTCTTGTCGAGTATTGTCAAGATGCATATGACATTCATGACATTCATCATTCATACATAATAGCATCATTAATGCATCCCCGCATTTCGACATGTTTGCTTCAACATCACTTGTTTAGGTTGCATTTATTCCTTAAAACAAGTATGGGTATGTCATCTCTCCAAGAGATTATCCCCAAGCAGAAATACATTTTTCTATCATGTTCCCACCGAGATCATTCCTCATTGGGAACGAAGTCTTGATTGACCTTTTCTTTCCAGCTCATTCTCGGATAGAATCTTGTCTCTAATCAATTCAGTTTAGATTTCACAAAAATCTACCGCAAACAATAAGCAATAGCCGCTATCCGAGCTGCTTATTTCCTTTTCATCTTGAAACTTGTCATAAAAGATTGTTCTTCTTAGCAAGTTCAAATCGTGAAAGTTCAAGAAATCCCGCAATTGTCTTTCCTGCCTAAAGAAAACCGTGTCTTTTCAATCAAAATGCCCGCATCTTCTCAAGAGAGAGATCCCCGACAAGATTGTAATCGTGAAAATAGAAACTCATTTGAGATCTATTTCCATCATTATCTGTTATTCACAAGGCCGAATACTCAGTAAATTTCTTAAAAGAATTACCTTGTTATAGTTATCACTTCCCTGATAATTGGTAATATCTTCAGAACTCATTACCATAAACTATCACAAGGCTGATAATTGGTAATATCATCTTCAATTACCTTAAACATTGTCACAAGGTGATAGGTAATCCCTCGTTTCCCAAAGCGAAACAAATATTCACTTGCCTTGTAAATCTACTTTCCCAGTGAAACATATTGCTTGTTTCCCAACCAACACGATTCTCTTTTCTTAGACAGATTGAGTCATCCTCACAATCATTCCCCCAACATATCATTCTTTGGTATTTCCTGGG
Organism: Vicia sativa; assembly: GCA_021764765.1. Lineage (NCBI taxonomy): Eukaryota > Viridiplantae > Streptophyta > Magnoliopsida > Fabales > Fabaceae > Vicia > Vicia sativa. The sequence continues at coordinate 300,014,466 of CM038792.1, read as the reverse complement.
TGAACTTTTTGCAACCATTTTGCATCATTCGCATTTTTTGGTATCTTAGGTCCAAAATTTGCGTATTCTGATATTTAAGTCTCTTCACACCTATCGAGACGAAGATATTCATCTTCATATCTCGTGTGTGGCTCCTATAAGTCAAAATCAAGGTTTCTTCAAAATTTCATCTATTCAAGATATGATAAATTAGGGTTTGAGTTTCCACTCACCTCAAATGATCTATCTTAATCAATCATCAACATTTGATCTTCATTTTTTCCCAATTTTTTCTCATGATCTATCATGAATCGACCAATTAGGTTTTATCGAGGATAGTGAATCATTGACTTTCTCGTCAATGAATGATCTATTTGCTGGAGATTGATCTTAACATCTTCAATGCAACATCTTGACCTAATTTCTTGATTCAAAACATCACAAAAGTCAATGTTTCTTCATCAGACAAATTCTGAGTCATCTGATGAAAATTCATCTGCTCTAAAAAGTCAAACTTTGACTTTTGGTCAACTTTTTCAAGACCAGACTTTTTCAATCATAAAAACATTTCAAATGATCCATCATGATCATAAAAAAATCAAGAAATGTGAAAAAGTCAACAAAAAGTCAAGATTTAAAAATTTTCTAACACTTAGAAAGAAACATGATTTTTCATCACTTTCATGGCCATTTTTCACCTAGATCCATTTGGATTCAGAAAAAACTCAAAACATGAAAGTTGTAGCCCTTGTTACAAGATTTCCAAAATGTCCAAGAACTTGCAAAAAAACTTTGTCTAGCTATACTTTTGATTTTGAAACATAGAGCTCCAAAACCATGGATTTCAAGTTCATGCTTCAAAATTACAAGTCATTTTTTGCAACTTCTCCTTCTATAAGCCTTGTCATCACTTAGGGGCAGATTATAACTGATAAATATCAGTTGTGAATGATTGAGAAGGGATTGGATCAAAGAGAAAAACTTAACCATGGTTAAGAAAGTTACTTTTGCATTAAATGCAAAATATTCCATTTTACCTCTTAACCAAGTTGCAAGTTTCCTTCAATGATATCTTTGCCAAATCATTCAGAATTCTTGGCCTATAAATAGAGGTCATTTCCTCATTTCCAAACCACACCAACGCTATCATAATCAAGCTTTCACTCTTCTTTCTTGAATTCTAAGTTTCAAAGTTCAAAGTGAGGAATTTTTGCAATCTTCAAGCATTGCAAAATCTGAGAGAAATTAGGTTCCTAACATGTTCTAAACATCAATTAGAACTTGTCTAAAACTTAAAAAACATCACAAGAACTGTCCAAACTCAAAATCATACTCAAAAAACCAAAAGCTTGCAATTTGTGCCATAACATCCAAACTTGAAATCCACTGTATGCTTTTAGTTTTATCAATCAAACATCATGCATACACTTCATAGAGATGATCCAAACCCTTAGAACATTGCTATAAACACGTAATCATCATCTTCATATTCAACTTGCTCGAGCTGCAGTTGGACTTGGTCGAGTGATCCGTGCCATTTCAAAGCAAGCATAGCACTTCCACACGCTCCATAAGGTCCAGTGGTGCTGTAGCAATCATCAAATCAACTCAGAACACCTCCTTCAAGAATCAAAATCCATTGAAGAGGTAAGAGCTTGAACTTTGAACTCATAAGTTTCTAACTTCCAGTTCAAAATGGCTTAGCCATCTTGTTTTCGCACCATCACCGATCATTAACCCTCAATCAATTTAACAAATCATGATCCATACACAATTTCATGTTAATTCTTAGAATTAGGGTTCATCTGGGCACGATCAGAATTAATCATCTTAAACTGAAAATAAATGAAATTAACCACCACCATCGTGTTCCTGGTTAAAAATCGAGCAAGTTTCATGTTTACATCTTTCGATTTCATCAAGAAATGAAGAATCTATGAATTGATGAATATTGAGGAAGAAGAAGAACAAGTGTGCGCGTTATTTCATTTTCCAAAAATTCAAATAATTGTTTTATAATATAATAATAACATGAAGTAAAATAAATAAACGGATGTATAGCCACCCGAGTGGTAGACAGTGCGCTTTTCATGTTCCTTGCTTTGCCTATGGTCCAGGGTTCGAATCCCCCTGAGACCATTTTGACATTTTTTCACATTCCTTCATTTTTTTTAAAACATTTCAAAGACTTGTTTTAAATATGATTAAATGGAAGCGTATAAATAACAAGACAAGCACTTGGCTCAGTGGTAAAGCTTTTCAATTCTAAGCCAAAGGTCATGAGTTCAAACCTCCTTAGGACAAAAATCAAATTTTTACCACTTGTTTTCTTCACCTTTTCTATCAAACTTCAACATTTTCAAAAACCAATCAAAACTTCTCATTTTGAGATGATTTTTTGCACACTTGTCATTTAATATACCTATTTTATGATTGTGTCAAAAAAATCCAAAAATATTTTCTTTTGATTGTATTTTTATTAAGTCAAAATGAAACATTTTAAGTATTTCTTAATACTTTTCAAAGATGTTTTCTTTCAAACTTTCAAAACTTCTTGTGAATATAAATCACTTTTCAAAATCATTTTCAAAACCTTTTCAAAACTTTTCAACAAACTTACACACCTTTTTCCATGATCGACTCGATTTGAAGATAAACCGAACCGCTTTTTTCCTTGAATTTCTAAATTGATCATGGGCCTCCTCACGTGTAAGTCCCAATTCTTTTATGTACATATTAAATTTTCCTTGTACATATACAATCATCTTCAAAAATATTCAAGCATAAACAAACTTTTTCGTTTGTTTTCATTCATTGTTTATACATCGATTCCATTGGTATTAAGAGAAGAATCATTCCGGTGAAACTCCTCTTAAAACCAATGGGCCTCCTTACTGTAAGTCCCAACCCTCCTATGTACATATTCATTTTCTTGTACATAAATACCCTTCGTGTACATATTCATTCCTTGTACACATTCAAACATTCAAATATTCAAGTTACACTTGCTATAAACGCTGCTTTATACACTTTTATATTTCCTTCATAAACTCCTCGTGAATACACATTACACAATTGTTTATATAACTGTTCGCTTATAACATAACAATTAGCCTAACAATTAGGTTCCCTTTAGCCTCCCTTGGGCTTTGTACAAGATAACTCATTTATTGAGTTAGCCTCCTTAGGCTTCATATAAGAAAACTCATTTATTGAGTTTAGCCTCCGCTTAGGCTTCATATAAGACAACACTCCCCGCTGAGTTAGCCTCCTCTTGGGCTTCGTTCAAAAGAACTCCTCGTTGAGTTTAGCCTCTCTTGGGCATCAAACAAGAAAGAGACCAGAAATCTCTTAACGGCCTCCTATTGGGCTTCCAATACAAAGAATCACCCGCAAGGATAGAAACGAGAGAATGATTTCCTGAAATCACTCTTAAAATCCTAAGAGGATGGTTTCTCGATGACCCTAATGCCTCTTGGGCTAACAATACAAGGACCTCGATGACCTCGAATGCCTTCTCTTGGGCTAACAATACAAGGACCCTCGATGACCCTAATGCCTCTTGGGCTTATAATAAGGACCCATGGGCTTAAAAGCATCCCCTAATCCATAATCAATTTCTCCTCGAGATTTAGACATTTATCATCTCTATGGAAGAAGTATCTCATCCATCACATCACATACAATCAAATACTTGTTAAACACTTTTTTAAAACAAAAAACATCTCTTAATCGTAAGTGGTAACGCTTGTACACTCAAGAAAAACACCCAATGCTTACAATTAAAAGATTCAATCATTTTTCAAACATTTTTCTTAAACTCGTAAGTGGTAACGCTTGTACACTCAAGCAAAACACCTATAACTTACGATGAAAGATTTAATCAATCCTTTCAAAATGTATGTGATGAAATAGATTAGATACATTTTTCATTAAGATGACATTTGTCTTTGTCTCTTAATAACATCTCGTTGCTTCCACTAGCATAAGTGGGAACTACCACTGCTCTGACTTTCTCAACATCCCTTTGAGAATACGTAGGCACAAGGTCTCATCCTTGGCGAGCAAAACTTCTCCCTCAAACCAAACAAACCATAGCTCCTTTTAGATCTGAGCACAAATGCTCTAATTCCCATTAAGGGATATGTATGCATAAGATCCCAATGATCTTTGTGAGCACAATAATAACAAAACCTAGGATCCCACATAATCTACCTTTCTTAAAATCCAAAGGAGAAACTTTCCCAACAATAGAAATAGCAATTTAAAACACACAAACATATCAAACATATTCATATATAAAGCTATAGATAACTATATATATTTAGGGTGCCACATCTATTCCCTTTATATAACAAACCCCTTTCCGAATCTCCCTTATGCCTAGTTCGCTAGTCGTAATGCATATCATATCAATTGAGGGTATTGCGCTTTCCCTTTTCATAATCATTTTCTTGTGTTGAAAAATAAAGCTTGATGCTCGCATGCATCTTTATAAACAAATCAAAAGAGTAAACCGTTTGCCGAGAATCCGAATTCGATTCGATTCCCTAGCTCACTTTAACGCGAATAAATGCTAATCTTGTAGAAAGAAGAATAGCAAACTTCAATTGATTAGATAATGATGATAAGAGGAATGTCCCATGCCCGGAATGCAACTATATTGGTTTTGCAACTAAGAGATATCTCGACTCCAGAATCTCAATATGCCCCAGTCAGTTAGACCTTCGAGAAAGCTTTCCGGAAAAAGAGTGCCCCAATATCCTGTATTCAAGCAATACTACTAACCATCAATATTTCAAAGTAGTTGGGTATTCTGATATGAGAATGACATGTCTTGACATTAGCTTCAGAGATACTTCAACATCTCGAAATAAATGCTTCAGATTTATCGAACCTCAGAGTGGCGAACTTTGTAAACATGGATGACATGCCCCTACATGAGCCATGGAGAGACTTCAATGTCTTGAAGTAGTGCTTTAGATCAACTAAATCTTTTCAACAAGCATACTTTAGAATGAATCTTGGAGAGACTTCTACGTCTCAAGTAATTTCCTCAAATTGGCTGCATTTGAATAAAGAACTATGCAAACATAGGGAGGACCTTCCCCAAGATGAGCTTTATAGAGACTTCTATGTCTCGAAGTATTTGCTTCGAACTGATTTATTCTTGAAACAAACACTTACTCCAATTAAGAGACTTCATCGCAAATAACTATTTTAGACCAAAAACATAAGAGCTTTTGGAAGGCTTCAGTCTCAAAGTAATTGCCTCTACATTAGCCTTTGAGAGACTTCAACGTCTCAAGTAATTGCTTCAGGCTGATTGAATCTTGAAACGACGGTTGCCCTAGGATAACCTCTCCTTGAGAAGGACTAACTCACCTACTGATTGCTCTTTGAGAAGGACCAAATCACTCGTTGATAAGGACCTGCCCCATATAGGCTAAAATTTGAGAAACGAATTTCACTTGATTTCCCAAGTTAACAAAATCTTGAGAAAACAAATTATGATATGCTCAACGGAGTCCTTAAACGCCCTGCCTTGATACAAATAATTGCCAACTCAATAGAATAATCAAGTTTCTCTTCTTTGGACAAAGTTAAACTCTTCACTGATGTTCAATATGAGAACTTCTTTAATGTCAAATAATTGTTTTACATGTAGAAGAATGTTTATTATGACAATTATAATGCAACATTTATGCGTCTTGAAGTTTTTGTATGAAAAACATTATGACTTTTTTTTTTGTGAGCGAAACACTTTTAAAGTGCAATGTTGAAAACTTTTCTTTATGAAAGACAAGACAAGCATATGATACCAACTCAAATACTTAGCACGCACTTTTAGGAGTCAGGTAAACACAATCTCTTCGTCGTATGCTTTTGAATTAACCCATGCTTCAATTAGGACTTTTGAGGGTTGTAACGTGGCTTGGTTCACGGTATCTTTAGAAAAAAGGATTTTTAGGCTCAAAATATTTGGTGCCCGCCCATTCTCTATGATGTTCTTTAGTCCTAAGTTCAACTATCTTGATACGAGCACTCATCTCTTGAAAGGCATTTAGGATGGTTGAGGAACCAATATGAGGTTTTTTGGACACGATAGTCACTCACTTTTTTCTTTTGGTATTTGACCACACAACTTGTTCTTTGTTGAGAATTTTTCTTTGATAATGCATTTTGGGATTTTCTTTTGCTTTCTCTAAATTTTTCTTGACTTTTACCTAAGCGACTTATCATTATATTTCACTTAGCGGGCTTTTTGTCTCTTATTCATCATTCCTTTTTTGAACGAGTCGTGGTTCTTTACACTATCTTCGATTTGTTGGAAGTATTTGTGACTGTCTGAGTCTTAAGTAGATAAGGGATAACTGTTATTGTATCGTCATCTGTTGACCTTCTGATGTGCGAGAGATACCCATGTGGTATCATGCTCTTATGATGCACATTGTTGTTAGATGAAGGTTGACTATTGTGGTTCTGACCTTCCTCAATCTTTTGGGGGATAACCATTGTTGTATCCTTAGATGCATACTTTTGATGAGTTTTGAACACTCAATCAGATTGAATGAACACTACCCGTCCACAGGTTAAAAAATGATGAGGGTTTTTTTTCTGAACAGAAAAGAAGCTCCTACTTCAAGGCTCAAAGGGGTTAACGAGGGTCTATCTCCCTTATAACTCCGGTGTTTGGGGATTTGAAATAAGGCATGTACATCGTTAGCAGGGTTCTACTCAAGAGCATACATTCAGAGACCTAGCGTTTTTTCAATTATCATCATCCTCCCTCCAATCTTTGCCTAGGTGAAAGGATTGGTAACGTTGGTATCAAAATGCTCGCAAATCAAATAAAGAGTGATAACGAATGGATTGCTTCAATACAAACATACTGTTGCATTAAGATTAAAAAGAAAACAAGTTTCTACATGCAAACAAAGTTTAAACAATTAAACAAGATACAAATGAAAATGCAGTAAAGAAATACAAGATTGTCATTGTTGAGGAGACTTGAGCTCCATCTTGACTTATTGATTCAAATGACTTTCAGTAGTCTTAGTTCTCACTTGAGTATGAGGTTTCCATTCAAAACAAATTCCTCCTTGAGGAGTCAAGTACTTTTGGTCAATCAACTGCTGAACCTTGGATTTGTAGGCGTTGCAATCCTCTATTGAGTGGCCTACTATTCCATCATGGTATCCACATCGTGCATTATGATCATAACCAAGTGGGACCAACTTTGGTGGGTTGAGAAATTTAGGAACCACCACTGAATTTTGAATCAGATATGGAAGAATTTGACTGTAAGTCACCGGAATTGGATCAAGAGGAGCCTCCCTTCTTTCTAGATTATTCTGAGGCACAATTTGACTTTGGGAATTCTAACTCTGAAATTGAGGAGGATCAGACAAAGGTTGCTGATGCAAAGGCTTGAAAGTTGGTAATGAAGGATAATGAGTCTGCATACGATCGACTTCTCTTTGCTAGAATCTCAAGGATACCGCCTTTTCAAGTGATCATATGGTCTACTTTAATGCTAACATTATTCTGCAGAGTCTCAACTCTCTCTTGGTGAGCAAATGCCCCAATGAGTTTTGGAAATCCCTCGAAATTGCTATCATCAATATTTGCAAGTAAAATGTCTAAGCTTGAGCCATTTTGTTTGAAAAAGAGGATCTTGTCATTAATTAGTTCTTGAACTTTGCATTTGAAGGCAAAACAATTATCAATTTTATGTCCCGCAGAGTCAAGATGAAAAGCACATATGGCACTCTCATCAAACCAAGCTTTGAAAATCCTTGGCATTGGCTACATCTCCCTTTGTATCACAACACCATTCTGAACAAGGTAAGGAGATAGTCGAGAATATGATATTGGGATTGATTGAATATCCTGTTGAGCATATCGGTGGTAATGTAGATTAATATGTCGATTTGGTCCCTTCTTCGTTGGGGAGTAAGAAACGATTGTTGTCGAGGAATCTTCAAGGAAAAGGCCAATGATGATGCATAGTAGGATAATTTTGAACCGGAGAGTTCGCTACGATGGATGCCCTTGACCCATGGAGACACCGGATGATAGAGCGACAACCAAATTTTGCAATTGGTGCAAGTGTTGCACTCTCTTCAACAAGACTTGTAAGAGGTCCATGACCAGACCCATCTCGACCTTTCAAATGATTAACCTCGACTTCAATAAGGCCTAACTACCAAGCTCGCCTATAGCCCTTTGAGACATCATTTGAGTTTTGGACGCGTGTCAAGTAATCAGTTTGATATTTCGGACGTATGATGAAATGAGTTTTTCTGATGAAAATGAAATGCATGATAATGCATGAAAGAATACAACTGTAATGTAATGGTAATGCATGTAAGAATGCAATGTGATGCAATCATATGGATGTTATGCGCAAAATCACATGTAAAACAAACAGAGTTTTAAAAGGACGGTTGTACATGGCTTCGACGCTATCCAACAATTCCCATACAGATGGTTCTAATGTTTTTTGCTAAATGTTTCTCGGAGTCTCAGATCCCCTTTTAACAAATATTATCATCACGCAAACGATTTACGTGTTGATAGTATTTACAAAAGTATACTCCAAGAAACGGCTCTTAAAGGGATACTCAAAAACCTTTGAGCGGCCGGTCTCGGTTAGGACATCCTAATACTTAGAGTTATAGGCCATTTGTCCCGAAATTATTGTCCCGCACTAGCATACGGTGCAACAACCCCTTCAAACGACCAACTCTAAGTTGTAGTCTTCACGTCGATTCAAGGAACACAGATGTCCAGTGGACCTAAGCTACACAACCACTCTAAACTTAATGTTACCTAGAAGCCTAGTTACTGGGCTTATCTATGAATCATAACCAACAAAATCCCAACACAATTAATATATATCAACAGGATAATATACAAAGCGTAAAGAAATAGTAGGCAATGAACAATAACATCAAGAAGAAATCAATAAACAAACACACAAACATGCGAAGAACTAAACTAGGTTGACTCGCTTAGTCAAAAGATTTTAAAATTTTCTCACCAAGTAGCCAGCTGTGATGACTGGTTTTTTCATCGGTTGTTTTAAAAATAATGAAGTCGCCACCTAATTTTATTTGTTCTAAAAAGAACGGGGAAATATAGATAAAACCCACGAATGATGGATAAGGCGGTCTACGTGACCAAAAGATGGGTTCGGAGTCGCTATGCAAGGGAAGGTGTTAGCATCCTTACATCCATCGTACTGATGGGACCCGCTTGCTCGTGCGTGTTTAAGTGTGTTTATTGCTAATTTCTAAATTATGAATAAGAAAGAAGAAAAGGGGTTTGTTTATTATTTTGAGTTTGTCACGGTTTCAAAACCTTGTGCCTACATATTCCCTCGCAATGGGAAAGTCAAAACTCCGTAGTTCTTCTTAAAAAGGATTTAAATTAGTTGTGTTGATTTTATAAGAAAAATCGTGCCTTAGATATTTCAAATGCTTGAACTTGGACTTGTTTAGTTTGTTTGAAAAGCTTAAGTCCTCGTTCGTGTTTGAATGGTATTGCACACCTTTGTAAGAAAAGAGTTTGATGGTCGATATGAGAGAAAAAGATTTGAGTGAGTTGAATTGATTTTAAGGTGGGTGAAAAGTACCAAACAATAGGACTAGCATCCTACGATTCAAATACTAGAAACCAGAGGAGCTCAATGCTCAACGAGTCGTCTATCACCCCAAAAGTTTTCTTAAGAAAGAGAGTGAAGTGAAACAAAGTTCACGTTTTTTAAGAGCCTTTAAACAATTGGACTAACATCCAACGATTTAAAGACTAGGAGTTCATTTGCACAAGTATTTAAACAATTGGTCTAGCAACCAATGATTTAAATACTTGGGTTTTATTGTGAAAGAGTTTTGAAAATACACTCGACGTAAGATCGAGGTTTGTAAGTTAATTATGAAAGTGTTTCAAAGTTTGATACGCGAGGGAATGAGAAATGGAGTTGGGTTATGATTAATTAAGTATATGAACTTAATGTATATGAACTTAATTAACCTCTAGAGGATAGGTGCTGCTATCCCCAACTATGAGACCCTTGTACATGGATAAATGGTATATGAACCAAATTATTCGGGTTATGATTAATCAAAGCAACAAGGGTTTTAATTAACCTTGTGAGGATGGCCATGCCCATCCCCAACTATGAGACCCTTTACGCATGAGCCAATTAAAAGCAATCGGATTAATTTTATATTGATTGGGTGTGAAGTGTATAATGGTGAATAAATCGTACAAGCATATAATAGCAGATAAATAATTATCAAACAATACAATTAAAAATTTAAATAATTGTTAGATTAGATTTTTTTATTTGATAAAAAATCAACTAATAATTTAATCGATAAATTATCAAATAAAAATTATCATAAACTAATTATTATTTAATACATCAACCCAAATTTATTTGCATGATTAAATAAAATAATTTAAAAAAAAGGGAAGAGTTTAGCATAGCCTGTTTTTGGAGCAAATCTGGGGGTGTGAGAAAGCAATCCGTTCTGCCCAACAAGACCAAGCCCAAACTCCACAATCCAGTGTGAACAGCTTTAGGAAATCCACCGTGAATCTCCATCCAGGCGCGTTGGATCTGAGTATGATGAGGAGGATGATGGTTCGATGGTGATGATGGGGTTTGATGTTGATCATAAGGCTTATGGAGTGAGACGCGCCATAGGACCAGCGGGGTGTATGTTATTAGATCACAAATAATATAAATAAGAGGTGGTGACATGTGTCACCACCAGATTAAGGATTAAAACAAAAAATTAACTAAACAAAACCTAAACTAAACCTAATCATTTTAACATAAATTATCTCTCTCTCTCTATCAAAAACTCTCGCTTCTCTCTAAAACAAACTCACCGGCGATGGGAACTTGACCGCGCCGGAAATCACCCTCGTGGCGGTGACGGCGGCGGCCCAAGCCAGAAACGTGATTTATTTACATTATCTTGTTTGTCTTTCTCTCCTCTCTTCTAATCTATGGTTTGTTTTTTTAGATTTTTACAAATTAGCCCTAGATCTAAAAGGGGAAAAGGAAACCCTAACTTTCTTCTTTCGAAACCTGCGATGGTGGGAGTCCTAACATACAAAACGATGCTGAAATAAAGTAGAGAAGGAGCAGGATGGAGCTTGAGTCTCCTTGGATCAACGATTTCGCCACCTTTTTCGGTTTCACGGTGAGATCTTTCCTTCTCTCCTCTCTGAATTGATGTGTGTGATGTCTCGCTTCTTGCCTTGTCCATTTTTGTTTTTCTGAAGGGATTATAGTGTATGGATATGATGAGCAATTTAGGGTTTTTCTTGTGTTTAATGCTACGGCTGCCTCTGGTTAAGGTTGCATGAACAATGGTCCTTTTTATATATGTGCTGCTGGGGAATTAGGGTTTCCTTTGTTGGTTTGGACTTTTGATTTTTCTGTGGAAAAATGGCTTACAAAAATTTGTTGTCGGACCTCACATTTCGAACAGCTCGCATGTTCGCTATCTTGAACAAACCGATTTTCTAAGGTCTTTTGACATTTTTGTATCTGACATGTTATAGTTTTGAATTATGACATGCTGGACTCTTAAAAAACAATGTTGTTTTGGGCTTTGGGCAACTCTAACTTTGTCTGCTCTACTGTACTGATATGTGAATCTCTTTATTGGGCTAAAACTTTGAATTTGTACTTGCTGCTTGCTTACTTTTTGTTATTGTGGTAACTATGATGATTCTGAGTTACACCTCCCTATTGTGAACCAAAATTGTTTGTGATTTGCAATAGGCGTGTCCTTAGTCAATGATTCAAAATTTAGATTTTGTATGAGGCTGACGTGAATTTCTGTATTATTCTGTTAACTATGATGATGCCTCTGAGTTTTTTCTTCTCTTTGTGAACCAACCCTGTTGTGATTTGTAAAGATACCCTAGGCCAATGATTGAAATGCAATTCCAATTGTATGAGGCTTTATTTGTAGCTTGAACATGATTTGAAAATCCTCCCTATATTCTGATTCTTGCCATAATCCCTAATGATGAGATCCTAAGAGAATTTGTGTAAAACCTTGTATATTTAATGCTGCCAATTGCTTGCTAACTACTCTTTTCTTTGTTTTCATGGCATGAATTCCAATGATGATTGATGGTAGGAAAGCTTTAGAAACACAAAGGCGAGCCAAGATTCATGGAAAAGCTTGAAGCGCTTAAGGAACTTTGGAAGTTTAAGAGAACCTCTCCATGTAGTTTAGAACAAAACTTGTATTAATTAGGAGAACATTGTAATTCAAACTTGCAATTTGCATTTGAGGATTGACAACTTGTAATTGGTAGTGAAGTTTGAAATACGTGTATCCAAACTTGTTCTTGTAAACTTGGATAACAAATAAACTTCGAGTAATTTGGAACTCTTGAGTATGACTGAAAAGAAACTACTTAGAAAATTGTAACTTGTATACTTTTTTCTAATCTTGAATGATCTTGATCCTTAGGACATCATGTAGAATCTATGACCTTTGATTTGGAAATTAAACTTTCTCATGATTCACTTGAAACTTGAAAGAAACATTTGAAAGAAATTATCTACAATTTGTGTGAATACTTGCCATATTGAATGATTTTGAGTGAAACTGAAGGGATCTTGGATTAGTACTTGAATGAATACCAATTGAATTATGATTCTAAATCAAATTCAAATTAACTTTAATGAACAAAAACAAACGCTCATGTAACTGCAATGAACCCTTAAATCAATTAAAGTGAGTCTTAAATTCAAAATAACCAGAATTCATCTTAATGATAGAAATATAAGATGTCTTGATCATAATCCCATTTTTCATGCCAAAATCATCTCAAACAAAACAAGGTTTCTTTAACTGATGATTAATTTCCATATATTTCTTCTGATAATACTAACAGAAGAAGAGTTATATTAGCAAAACCTCTTAGATGGTGATGAAACTTCTAACAAGGAATAATGATGTATTGATCAGATAGAAACTTGTAATGAACTTACAAAACCATATTTTTAGTCAACTTTTGGTGATGCGATGATCTTATGAGAAATACAAGGAAATAAAGTCCTGATCTTGTGCACTGCCGAAATTCAAAGGAGTGTATTCCTTGAAGAAGAGATTCCTCACAATCACTCCTCACAACTACAAACCCAAAATTCACTGCCTGAAGATGAAACACTGAGCTTATGAGGGTACATTTTGAGGTGCGACAATAATTATATAATTATTTAATAATTAATTAAAGTAAATTCGTAATATATTTAACATGTTCTGCTCAAAAACCAGAATGTCTACATATCTCCATATTGCTTTTGTATATTTCAGAGGCACAACACCCTCACTTCAATTTAATATCTGAGATGACATACTTCTTGTCAATCTGGAAACTAAACGGAATACTCTCTTGCAATATTAAAAAAAAAAAGAATATTTCTCAAGTTCGAGTATCGTTCACCATTAATAGATTTTACATTAAAAAATTAGTCATAGATTTTGTTTCCACTCAATCTAGCGCATAAACTTTTTTGGTGGATCCCAGCTGAATTTTTCTTTCTTTTCCATTTTAGAATGCTTCAAAATGTGAAAATTGGATCTTTCCATCCACTTTCTTTCTGTCATGATATCTTTCCACATATTTAGATATAATGTGAAACTTTAGCTTAGACAAAAATGCTTTCAGAATTGTAAAATTTGTTGAGATTCAAGTGTGAGGAAGAAGTTCCACATTGATTAGAAGAAAAAAAAAGATTAAACACTTTACAAGTCAGAGAACCCACACACTTATTACGTTAAGTTTTGGGTGAATATGTGGTGTATCTCTCACAAAGGTGTTTCCCAAGTGTAAAATGCTCCCTCCTTGAAATTGCCCCTAACAGTGGTATCAGAGTCTTTGGTTTCAAGTGAAGAGATTGACTTAATTGCATCAAAACACTTCATGCATATGGTTGGTATAAGGTGTTCCGTTGAAGTGTGTCAACGGTGGTACAAGTCTATGTGAAGAGAGAGTTTCACACGAGGGAGCTAGACTCACACTGAGGGAGAATGTTGAGAATCAAGTGTGGGGAAAAGTTCCACATTAATTAGAAAATGGAAGATTAAACACTTTATAAGTGAGAGAACCGACACACCTATTACCTTAAAGTTTTGGGTGAATATGTGGTGTATCTCTCACAAAATTGTGTCCCAAGTGTAAAATACTTCCTCCTCAAAATTGTCCCACTGGTATCATGAGCCTTTGGTTTCGAGTAAAGGGATCGCTTACTTGTATCGAAATACTTCTTGATGGTGGTGTGCATAAGGTATTATGTTCAAGAGTGTCAATGGTGGTGCAAGTCTATGTGGAAGAGAGAGCTTCCACGTGAGGGGGAGCTAGACGCACACTTGAGGGGGAGTATAGAGAATCAATTGTAAGGAAGAAATTCTACATTAATTAGAAAACAAAAGATTAAATACTTTATAAGTGAGATAATCCCCACACATATTACCTTAAAATTTTGGGTGAATATGGTGTATCTCTCACAAAAGTATGTCTCAAGTGTAAAATGCTTACCTCGAAATAATTTGAGACTTATTTATTTATTTATTTTCTTCAGATTCTACAATTTAAAAATCCCCTTTTAAGGCATGAATTCCTTCTACCTCTCTTCACTCTAGCATTTATAATATTTCCATTCCTAAATTTGAAAAATCCTTGCAATTTCTTATTTAGAATCAAATCTTGTTGGAATCATCATATTTCTTCTATCTCAAACCGATTAGCACACATGTTCTTGATTATTTGATTAAATGTATTTTTGTTAGGTTATTAGTATCGTATAAATTATACAATTTGATAACACATTAAGGCATGATTTCATATATAGAATATGAACGAATTACCCTATACGGATTTAGATTTTATAATATGAACCCTAATAGGCAGTGTGTTAATTTAAAGTTCTATGAAATTTTTGTTGCAAATTGATTGGTTAGTTAATTATTTTATGTATATTCAAGAAGCTTACATGTTGATTTTATAGTGGCCTGAGATATCTCAAAGAATTTAATACATTTTTTACAATTTGTTTCTTATCTGGGTTTATATTGATTTTATATTTTTTCCAATATCTTAATGGACAGCTGGAATGTATATAATGGAAAGAATATCATCACTCCACATACTCCATATAAGGAATGGTTCACTGATAGTTAACCTCTTTATAATATTGAGGTTTATAATAATTCAAATGCAGACGAAAGTTTCAGAAAGCATTATGGCGAAACAACTTAAAAAGTACTTTTGAAAAGCTTAAAATTCAAAGAAGTGGAAATCGATTATCCGGTTTGGGGAAATCGATTTCCATGTGTTAATTTTTTTCCATTTATGTGGTAAGCTGAGGAAATAGATTACCCCTCTTTGAGAAATCTATTTCCTCCCCGTGTTTTTGAGATTTTTGTTGTATTATGGACCTGTTTTGGTTCCTACTTGTTTTGTTTTGTATCATATATATACTCCCTCTTGTAATGTTTTTGAAACTAATGTCATATACAACATTTCTTCTCAATCTCTCTCTCTCTCTCTCTCTCTCTCTCTCTCTCTCTTAATTTCTCCACAAATTAACTTTCACTTCATATTCTTTAATTAACCAAGATTTCACCAATGATTTACCATATAATCTTTGTGATTGTTCCAATATTTGATATCAGAGTATGTTGGAGGGAAAAGCTCCAAAGGAACTATGGGAATAAGTCATTTCCACAACCGCCTATTTGTTAAATAGGTGTCCTACAAAGTTGTTAGACAAGGTGACTCCATAAAATATATGGTCATGATATAAACCAAGTTTAAGTCATTTGAGAGTTTTCGTCGGTAGCAAATAGATTCATGGAGAGACCAAAGGTGTCTCACTGGCATGGTTAAGAGGATCCTAAGATACATCAAAAGAACTCTTTGTTGTGGAATTCTTCACAAGAATTGATACGGGAAGAAAATGTGAGTTACTCGATTACACGGATTCCAATTGGTGCGGAGATAAGGGAAATTGAAAGTCTATGGTTGGTTATGTCTTTATGTTCGGCGGAGCTCCAATATCTTGGTATTCTAAAAAGAAACCTATGGTGGAACTCTCTTCTTGTGAGGCCGAGTATATCGATGCGTCATTGAGTGTGTATCAGGCTGTGTGGCTTATGAATCAGCTGGAAGAGCTGGGCAACAAGGCTGAAGAAGTTGTCACAATCTTGGTTGATAATGTTTCAAAGAATTAATCTTGCAAGGAATCCCATAGAAGATGGTAGGATCAATCATATTGAGATGAGATTTCATTACTTGAGGAACTGTGTGTAGTCCAAATGAGGTTAGGATACTATCGTAACAAGAACAACTTATGGATTTGTTACATTTCTCCTAATTAGTCTCTCTCTCTCTCTCTCTCTCTCTCTCTCTCTCTCTCTCTCTCTCTATATATATATATATATATATATATATATATATATATATATATATATATATATATATATATATATATATATATATATATATATATATATATATATTCATATATATGTTTTACTTTCTCCATAAATTAACTTTCACTTCATCTTCTTCAATTAACCAAGATTTCACCATTGATTTACCATACAATCTTTGTGCTTGTTCTAAATCATAACAGGTTTCAAAATAGTTGATCATGGTATGTTAATAAACTTTTTCGAGAGGTAGCTCAAGGAAGAGAGAACCTTCTATATTCCAATTGAAAATATGAGAATGACATTTGATGACATGTCATGTCTTTTGTATCTTCCATTTAGGGGCATCTCTTTCACCATACAGTTGTTACTAAAATTAAAAGAGTGGATATGATGGTTGAGTTTCTTAAATTGAACCTAGAGTATGCCCATAAAAAGTTGGAAATACTAGGGGATCAAGCAAAATTTATCATCCTCAAATAGGAGTTTAACAGACATTTGGTAGTTGTGAGTTTCACTAACAAGGATGGCGACGATGTAAAAGGACATGTGCACACACAACTTTTCATCGGACATATCTTCTATTTTTGGTGGACTCGGCCATTTTTACATTAGCTTAGTTGTATAAGAAATTGAATGTTACGAAGGACATGATGAAAATGTTGAATATTATATTGGATTATATTTAATATTTAAATATAATCCAAGTTGTGTTGGTTCAAGCCCAATTAGGGTTGTATATAAATAATCATATTGTGTATCCTTATTTTGTACAATACAATTCTAGTGAATAATAAAACTCGATTCCTTATTATTCACTCTTTTCTCCTCACTAAAAGTGTCTCACGACTAACAAATTGGTATTAAACCTTGATTATTATTCTTGATCAGTTTTCAAGATTTTCATGTTCGAGATCGTATTTTTAGGTAAGTGAATCAACTGGGAAGATGGCTAGTGATAAGGGTATTCTGAATTCTCTTCCAATGCTTGATAGAAAAAACTGGATTTGATGGAAAAAAACATATGCAATCCTTGTTTTGCTTCCATGAAACCCTAGAATTGTTTACCAACGGTGTTCCTGCGCTGGCTGCAAATGCAATCGAAGCAAGAAAACTGGCTGCAAAGAAGTCAAGAAGAAATATTGCAAGGCTTCATATTGCATTTAGACGGTGGTCGATGCTGCTAACTTCGATGAAATTTCTCATGTTGAAATGGAAAATGTGGCATGGTATATTTTGGTGAAATATTATGAAGGTGGTGAGAAAGTCAAGGTTGTCAAGTTACAAACCTTGTGTCGATAATACGAGTTTTTGTTGACGGGAGAAGACGAAAAAGTTGCAAAATTTCTGTTGAAGGTTCAGAAACTTATCCATCTCATAAAGTGTTGTGTTGAAACCATAACTGGTAATATGATAGTTGAGAAGGTAATGAGAATGTTGACCTCTCACTTTGATCATGTTATCGTAGCTATTCAGGAATCCAATAATTTTGAAACCCTAAAAATGGAAGATTTGGTTGGTTCATTGGAAGCACAGAAGATGAGGATTGTCGAAAGAAAAAGAGTTCAAAACTCGATACAAGAACGACAAGCTCAGTAATGGAAAAGGAATTGTTATTCCAACAAATTCAAAGGCAAAGTCGATAAGACTCATGGAAATAAGTCTTGGTTGAATCCTCACAAGCATCAGGTCAAAGATAGAGCTTCTGAATCATCGAAAAGAGGAGGAGGAAACTATCGAAAGAACAAAGAAGATAAAAAAGGTGTGAAGTGCTATAGTTGTGAAAAGTGGGGTTAGTAGCGAAGAATTTTTGGTACATAAAATACAAGGGATCGACAGGAAAGGACGAAGGAGCAGACCTTGCACGCCAAGATTTAAATGATTCTGAAGGTGGTATGGTGGTTATGACTGGTCAAAAAATGTGGTTTTCATATTTCGACGAGTCAAAGAAGAGCAAGGTAAAACTTGCGGATAATAGTTCATTGCAAGCAGAAGGTACTCGCAACATATTCTTTTAAATGAGTAATGGAGGAAAAGCTATGATTAAATATGTTCTCTATGTACCTGGAACGAAGTGCAATCTGTTAAGTGTTGGATAATTGGTAGAAAAAGGTTTCTCGGTTATTATGAAATATGGAGCTTTGAAATTGTTCAACACCAAGAACAATTTGGTCTTAAAATCTCCGTTGTTGAAGAAAAATACATTTAAGACTATGATCAGTTCGATAGAAGTTCAATGTTTAAAAATTGTTGTCCACCACAAGGATAGTTGGTTGTGGAATTTTAGGTTCGACATTTGAATTTTCGATCACTCAATCAATTGATTACTCAATATATGGTTATTGGTATTCCAAGTCTTTAGATTCCGGAAAACTTTGTGAAGGTTGTTTAGTCGAAAGCAATCCATAAATTCTTTTGTTTCGACTATGCCAATGAGAACATCATGCATACTCTAAGTGGTACATTCGGATGTATGTGGTCCATTCGAAGAACATACCATTGGTGGGAACATATATTTTGTTTAGTTTTTCTATGATTTTAGTCAAAACCTGTGGATCTATGTGAACAAGAGAAAGGACAAAATATTCAAAATCCTTAAGAGATTCAAGATACTTGTTGAAAACCAGAATGATAAGAGGGTCGAGGTTATGCGAACAGATGGAGGTGGCGAATACATATCCAAGATGTCTGAAGATTTTTGTGCAGAACATGATGTCAATCATGAGGTAACTTCTTCTTATACGCCTCAACACAATGGAATTGCATAAAGAAGAAACAAAACCATATTGAAAATGGCGAGATGCATGCTAAAACAAAAGAATTTTCCAAAATCCTTATGGGGAGAAGTTGTTTCAACTGCAATTTATATCCTGAATAGGTGCCCTACCAAGATATTGAATAAGAAGGTTCCTGAAGAAGTGTGGAGTGGTAAACGACCAGCAGTGAGTCATTTGAAGGTGTTTGTCTCTATGTGTTACAAGCATGTTCCTAATGCGAGAAGAAGGGAGCTTGATGATAAGAGTGAACCCAAGATTCTGGTAGGACATCATAAAACCGGTGCATACAGGCTATTCAATCTAATTAATGTGAAGATTGTATTTAGTTGAGATATTGTGATTGATCAAAATTCTGCCTGGGATTAGAATTCTAATTATGCAATTAACAATCCATTGATGAGCTATGAATTTGATGAAGAAACTGATGAAGTCAAGTCAAAGAAATTGCTAATATTCTAATCAAGTCAAGCAATGGTGACATTCTTGACAATATCAAAGTCGAAGAGAGTGTGGATGAAACAAGCTACAAACCTCAAAGTAATAGAGTTCTTCCAACAACACTTTATGATTATGAAGTGCTTAGTGATGATAAAGTCACATCGATGGATAATTAATTCATTTTGCTTTAGCGTGATGAACCAATACACCATAATGAAGCTTTAAAGACTAAACAAGGAATTTATCTATGGTCAAAGAGTTACAAGCAATCGAAATAAGTAATGCATGGAGCTAGTTGAATTTCCAACACATACAAAAGCTATCAAAGTAAAGTGGTGTTCAAGTTGAAACACAATGGATGGATCGATAGCAAGACATAAAGCAAGATTAGTAGCTTGAGGTTTTCTTCAAAGATTATGAATCATCTAATCAAGTATTTGCTACAAGAGAAATATTGGGGACTGCTCGACTAGTGGTAGCATTGACATGTAACCAAGGTTGGTCGACATTTCATTTAGATGTGAAATCAGATTTTTTTTAATGGTCCTTTAGACGAAGAGGTATATGTCACACAACCTCATGGGTTTGTGATTCAAGGAACCTACTAAAGTATATAAGTTTCACAAAGCGCCTATGGCCTAAAGTAGGCACCTAGGGCATAGAACAATAAGATTGACTCATACTTAGTGGAATGGGATTTGTCAAATTCAAATCGAGTATGGTGTCTATGTTCAGTTGTTGCATAATATATAACAATCATCTGCTTATATGTCGATGACTTTCTAGTGACTAGAAATAGCTTGGAGAACTTTTCGAAGTTCAAAGAGATAATGACGAAGGAATTTGAAATGTCAGATATAGGAAATCATCTTATTTCTTAGGAATTGAATTTCAAATATCGAAGCAAGGTATGGTGCTACATCAAAGGAAATATGTCAAAAAGATACTCAGGAGATTCATAATGGATGATTTGAATCATGCGTCCTCACATGTCGAACCAAATGTGAAGTTGGAGAAGAATGGAGAGGAATAAAAAGTCAATGTAACTTTGTTCAAGCAAATTGTGGGGTCTTTGGGGTATGTGTGCAACAATCGACCTGATATAGGTTTCGCAGTCGGATTAGTGAGCAGATTCATGGGTGAACCAAGAGCGTCTCGCATGAAAGCTGCAAGAAGAATTCTAAGATACTTAAAAGGAACAAAAAATTTTGTAATTCTATGTCGACGAGATTCTGAAGGCAAAAAAGAAGCAATTAATTGTTTTTCAGATGCTGGTTGGTGTGGAGATAAGGAATATCAAAGAAGCACAGTTGGATATTTCTTTCAAGTATTTGGTGCCTCAATCTTATGGTGCTCAAAAAAGAAACATGTGGTGGAATTATCATCGTGTGAAGCTGAATATATAGCAGGATCCTATATTGTATGTCAAGCAATTTGGATCAGATCTGTACTTGAAGAAATAGAGGTCGGAGTGAAGAAATCTCTAGTGTTGCAAATCGACAACAAGTCAGCCATAAATCTGGCGAAGAATCCAGTTCTGCATGGAAGAAGTAAACACATCAAAGTTAGGTTTCACTTCTTGAGAGAAAAGGTAAATCGAGGTGAACTTGAAATTAGGCATTGCTCAAGTGAAACACAGTTGACTGACATCTTCACCAAAGGATTGAAGATCGACAAATTCTTGAATTTGAGAAAGAAATTAGAATAGTTCATATTTAGCGAGGTCCGACAACTTCGATTATGAGAGGTATTTGAAATATTATATTAGATTAGATTTAATATTTAAATATAATCCAAGTTATGTATGCTCAAGTCCAATTAGAATTTGTATAAATAATCACAATGTATCCTTATTTTGTACAATACAATTCTAATGAATAATAAAACCCTTATTTCCTTATTATTCTCTTTCAAAGAGGGCATGGATTGATATATGATATGTTGTTTGAGAACTAAGCCCATCAGCGAGACACACATCTTCTAGATGATATATCATATATGGTTCTACTCTAGTTGGATCAGATGATGATTTAGTAAGATCAGCTACCTTCCTAAGTAATTCATACGCTAATTTAGGTACATAAAAAAATATTCCAAGACATCGTGTTATCTCTACTCCACTTGTGATCACTCCAGCCTAGGTTGATCAAAGGTGTGTTGAGTACATGGAGCATATTTTGCATGTCGAGAACTAGGCGTTTAGATATACATGGTTGAAAAAGTGTACAAGGATACATGATATGGTATTTTAAGATATCACATTCTTAGACAATTTTGAGTATTGTTGTTCTTTAGTCGATAATGATGGACATATTTAGTTCACAAACATGCACCTTCAAAACGACAGTGATGTGAGAAATCGTGTTCTAGATATTTGGTCAGTATAATACAAAGAGATCAATCGTGCTAGATACTATTTTGATCAAATTCTTTAGTCAACAATGATGGACATATTTAGTTAACAAACATGCATCTTCAAAACGGCAGTGATGTGAGAAATCGTGTTCTCGATATTTGGTCAGTATAATACAAAGAGATCAATCGTGCTAGATACTACTTTGATCAAATTCTTTAGTCGACAATGATGGACATATTTAGTTCACAAACATGCATCTTCAAAACGACAGTGATGTGAGAAATCGTGTTCTCGATATTTGGTCAGTATAATACAAAGAAATCAATCGTGCTAGATACTACTTTGATCAAATTCTTTAGTCGACAATGATGAACATATTTAGTTCACAAACATGCATCTTCAAAACGGCAGTGATGTGAGATATCGTGTTCTCGATATTTGGTCAGTATAATACAAAGAGATCAACCGCGCTAGATACTACTTTGATCAAATTCTTTAGTCTAACAATGATGGGCATATTTAGTTCACAAACATGCATCTTCAAAACGACAGTGATGTGAGAAATCGTGTTCTCAATATTTGGTCAGTATAATACAAGGAGATCAATCGTGCTAGATACTACTTTAATCAAATTCTTTAGTCGACAATGATGGGCATATTTAGTTCACAAACATGCATCTTCCAAACGACAATGATGTGAGAAATCGTGGTCTCGATATTTGGTCAGTATAATACAAAGAGATCAATTGTGCTAGATACTACTTTGATCAAATTCTTTAGTCGACAATGATGAACATATTTAGTTCACAAACATGCATCTTCAAAACGACAGTGTTGTGAAAAACCGTGTTCTTGATATTTGGTCAGTATAATACAAAGAGATTAATCGTGTTAGATACTACTTTGATCAAATTCTTTAGTCGACAATGATGAACATATTTAGTTCACAAACATGCATCTTCAAAACGGCAGTGATGTGAGAAATCGTGTTCTTGATATTTGGTCAGTATAATACAAAGAGATCAACCGCGCTAGATACTACTTAGATCAAATTCTTTAGTCTGACAATGATGGGCATATTTAGTTCACAAACATGCATCTTCAAAACTACTGTGATGTGAGAAATCGTGTTCTCAATATTTGGTCAGTATAATACAAAGAGATCAATCGTGCTAAATACTACTTTAATCAAATTCTTTAGTCGACAATGATGGGCATATTTAGTACACAAACATGCATCTTCCAAACGACAATGATGTGAGAAATCGTGTTCTCGATATTTGGTCAGTATAATACAAAGAGATCAATTGTGCTAGATACCACTTTGATCAAATTCTTTAGTCGACAATGATGGACATATTTATTTCACAAACATGCATCTTCAAAACGACAGTGATGTGAAAAACCGTGTTCTTGATATTTGGTCAGTATAATACAAAGAGATCAATCGTGTTAGATACTACTTTGATCAAATTCGTTTGTGTTATTTATTCAAATTTGATTCGTCCAGTAACATTCAATGAGATCGCAACGTACATGATTGCATCCGATGAAGAAGTAATTAGTTTGGTCAATCTATGAATTATATTTAATAACATTTTTAATAGTCCACAACTTATTTTTTGGTGTTTGGCGAATCACATATAGAATCCAGTAAACATTTTTATCAAAACAAAGGATGAAATTTAGAGCAATCAAGAGGCACCTGTCAATCTACAAAATAGTTTTCTGCAGAATTTAAATTCATGCAGTTTAGTTTTTCTCTCAGTAGCCTAATTGGATACTAACTAGTTACATTATCAAACTTTCTACTCAGTTTCTTCGTCTTCGGCTCCAAAGTCCAACCCAAAAATCATCATCTTTCCAATGTTAACTGCACAATTCAAACAACCGAGTAAAATACAAGCGTCGAGAGAAAGAGAAACTTTTCAAGAAAACATAAACAAGGATCCAAGAGAAGAAAGTATGTGTACTACTAGATTGCGCATAACCAGAGTAATCAAAACCAGATCAAACCGACATGAAACTATAACAGAAAGTCCAATAGAATTGGAAAACTTAAAAATCTTCAATCTCTGATATTGACATACCAACAGCATCCATTCCAATTAGTTTCGCATGAACTGCCTGATGTGGTCTTCAGCTGCATTCTCAGCTTTCAGTGTCTCGCACTCAAAAGAAACTGTGATTCTTTTCTTTCCGTCGTTTTTTTCAACCAAACCCGTGATCTCTTTATCCCAACTGTTCAAAAGTCAATGCAAATAATAAAATAAACATGTTATCTACTAATGGTAATGAAAATAAACAAGAAATTCAAAACAAAGCAAAAAAAGAGGAATAATATGCTCAAAGAAATTGACTTGTAAAATCAGGACTACCCGTGAGCATGATCAATGCTGTGGAACCGAGCAGCATCGTGGCCTTTGCACTCTACAACAGTGGTTTGTTCTTTCCTCGTCTGTTTCATAAAAAAAACAAACAGGCATCAAGTGTATGATGGGTGGATGGATAGGAAAAGATTAACATCACGAATGTCACAGTTACTACATTGAAATCTGTGATTGTGAGTTTGACGAGGCGATAGTCCTCACCCTTACTGCACTCCCTTTCACATTCCAATTCTTTCGCCATGAAAAAAGATTGAAAGGAAAACATACATAAGTAATTATTCAACAGCGACGAAAGGCTACCAAAATAATTGTACAGAGAAGGGAATCACATAGTAGAACCATTAGCAAGTAACAAACATACACACCCATATGTCATACTCATACTTCACATTAATCAAATAATTTCATATAAAATATAAAATCACATACATAAGAAACCATATAAAATGTTGTCGACGAGTTCTATATACTAATCTCTATTAGTACAATCATAGTGTGTAACCATATAAAACTCATAATATTGTGTGTATGGAGGCCCTTTATGCCCTAACTTAGTCATATAAAAGTGGGAGGCCTTGTGTATTAGGTCGCCTTGCAAACCCTCAAAGACGACCCTGACTCTGACACACCCCTCCTCATTACTGTCTTGCAAAGCACTAAAAATGTCCAACATTTTTTCTTCAACAACATCCTCACAAGCTTCAACAGCATTTTCAATTCCAGCCAAGTGACATAAAAATGGGTAACCCTAAAAATTGATTTAGGGCTCTATTTAAACCTAAAAATTGGATTTTTTTTTGCAACACCATAAAAATTGCAACGAATCTAGTGATTCTGAAAAAAAAAAAAAAGATAAACCTAAGAGTTATGACAAAGTGAATTACCAGTGCCATGAAGACCATAACAAGTGGAATGAGGAAGATGAATGAAGTGTCCTGAGATTGAACCATTTGGAAGCAATGCAATTGACGCTACTCCTTCCATTTTTATCATTTTCTGTTCTTCTTCTTCTTCTCTTGCATCATCATCAGCTACAATATTTTACACAAAAACATGTGAAATGAAAATGGGTCAGTGAAAAAGAGATGAGAAAGAAAATTTAGAATCAAAAAGTTTGATTCTTTGACACTAACTGCAAAAAACAAAACTAACCCATGTTTCTGTCGTGTGAACTGTGTTTTTTTAGTGTCAATTTGCAAATGAGGAGAAAGTACTCTAATGCCGTTTTACATATTTCTTTTGCTTTTAACGTGTTAAAAATTTTATATAAAAATATACCAATTAAGAGAGGAAAATTTTTTATCAGTCACATAAATTTTAATTTAATTTATTAAATTGTAATATTTGTAAATATACATAAAAATTATGTTAAAAAATATATAAGTGTATGGTCAATACACTTCCCACACATCTATAAAATTAATTATCTATCCGTGAATTTACATAGTTGTATAATATTGTTATAATTATTAAATAAAAATAGTATAATAAAGGTTAAGAAATGTATATGACTAGTGTGAAAACCCATATTTCTGCAATATTATTATAAATATTAAATAAAGATAATATAATGATAGCTAAGAAATGTATAGAATCCATGTGTTTGCACGCGTTGATATAAATATTAAATAAATATTATATAGTTATGATTGAAAAATGTATATGAAAATATATACGAATTAAGATTAAAAAAAACTTTCTTTTATGATTATCACATAAATTTTAACTTAATTTATTAGGTTGTATTAGTTGTCAGTATAAACATAAAAGTTATGTTGAAAATATATGAGTATACGATCTTAGTACGGTTGTGAATATCGTTATAAATAGTAAATAAAGATACTATAATGATGGTTAGAAAAAATATATAAAAGATATATAAATTAAATAATATTGATCCTTCGAAAGTGTATATTTTAGATATAACTTTTTCATCAAATTTATGATAATGTTTTAAATAAATTTTAAAAAATATTCTTACTTAATTGATTGAACCAATTTTTATAGGACCAAAACTATCTTATCAAATTTGTGTATTCACCTATCATTTTTGTGGAGTATTTTTCTTTTATGAAAATAAAAATCAAATCTTGTACTTTTTTTTATAGAAGCAGTCTAAAATGTATAATTGAAATAAAATCCTTTTGTAGAAGCGACCTAATAATATCGAAATATATTTAGATTTATTGAAAAATAATAATATTAATAATAATAATAATAATAATAATAATAATTTTATTTAAAAATTAGTACAAAATCTCTAAAAATTGAATTTATATTATCTTAACTATTGTAAAATAATTTGACTTAAGAATTAAATAAATAATTTTACTTATTAGACTTGAAATATAAATGAATAAACAAATCTTTAATAAGAATAACCCCTTAACTAATAAATATTTGAAAATAAAAAAATTATACTCTATAATTAAATAACACAGTCATAATTTAGAAACACAATAATACTACTATATAAACAAACTACTTCTTAAAAAAAAAACTATATAAACAAATTAATCAAAATAAATCTTTAATTTCCATAACATCAATATTTATAATACTATATATATTTGTTATGTATAAATTATTTTTAAAAAAGTTGATAATCTTTATTTTTAATATAACAGTTTTTGTGATTTTGTATTAATGTAATTAAAAAATATAGATATTGAACTGATATAGGGAAAACTATAATAACTATAATAAGTAAGTTATTTTTTCTGCTATGTAAAATCAATAATAATTATATAATTTTAAATATATTAAATAATTATAAAATCAATCATACAATTTATTTACGGAAAGATAGGATAAAAGATATCTAAAGGATATTTATTCTAACAATATTATATTAAAATATTTATTTTCAAAGATTTTTTATTAAATTATTTGATTGTGTCACATCCAATTTAAGGAATTGAGACATGAAATAACAAAAAAAAATTATTCAAATTGAAATCTTCACATGAAATACCTGAAGGTCTGAAAAACATAAGAAAGAGGATTTGAATTGGGTTTTATATTTTGAAAACTTTTGCCTTTACGAACAATCCCCTTGAATATGCTTTGTTTTGATGAAGATTGAAAGATATGAAAGCAATAATCACACAGTATTTTTATCCTAGTTCACTTGAAACATCAAACTACTCTAGTCCACCCTTCTGAGGTGATTTGCATTTCTCCACCGAGGACTTAATCCACTATAACCAAACTGATTACACTTGCCCGGGCAATCGCTGGTGACTAATACCTGCACACACCAATTGTGTCTGACTAACAACCTCTAGGACTAACTGTCCTAGATTTCTTGAAAAGCTGACCCAACTGGTCTCTCAAGGAACAATCAAACAACCGTTTGATAACAAGTTTGTTTACAAATAAATATACTTCTACACAAGATGATATGTAAACATATTTTTAGTACAAAATGACTTGAATGAATTTACAGCTTTTTATAAAGAATAAAGAGATTATGCACATAGAGTTTCCTCGTGAATTAGCAGCTGTTTTTTCAAGTCTTCAAGCTCTTATATAATGTCATGCATGATGTAATCGTTGAAGGGTACATTTGGAATATGAAACTTGTGGCGGCTTGAAAGAACGTGGGAGACAAGATCGTACGCAACGTTCGTCCTTCTTGGTAGTGGAATGAAACGTTTTGTTTGTATCATGTATTATTGTACCACATTAACGTTATCTTCTTTCATTCTCGCACTTGACGTCATGAGCATGAGTTTAAAAGTGGAGAATCTAACTTCTAGTTGATCAAAATTCAAGTATTCGTAGTCTTCGATCTTCCTCTTCAAAGACTTCAACACTTGGTTTTGAAGAACCTTTATCGAACCAAAGGTTGAAAGAACTTCAAGCCTTGGAATCTTCGTAATCACATTCTTCGAGTCTTCAAGACTTGATCTTGTAACCTTGTATCGTAACCTAAGTTTAGAAGAACTTCAAGTCTTGGAATCTTGAGTCACATTCTTCGTGACTTGGTCTTCAAAACCCTTTGTGTCGTAACCTCACTCGTAAGGACTTCAAGTCTTTTGAATCTTTAGAGCCACGCCTTTAGAGTCTTCAAGCACTTGGTCTTCGTAACCCTTTGTCTTTTGAAACTTGAGTTTTCAGATCTTGACATAAGTCACACTTTTGTCTTTAGATCTCGACCGGTTTCTTCGGACTAACGATCGTAGTAACTAAACTTGAGCCTTCTAAAGCTTTCCTAGCTACTTTGTTCATCAAAACCTTTGTAGATTAGAAGCGGAACATCTTCTCTTTTAATGTCTTGGCCACATCATTCATTAGAAGCAAAACCTGTTTGTTTATCTTAAAATACAATAAACATTAGAGTAATAAAATTGTTCACTCAAACATACTTTGTTATCATCAAAACTCGTAGACATAATTGCATAACCAAATCGTGTTCTAACAATCTCCCATTTTGATGATGACAAAACTATGTATTTTGATGAGACAATTTTGCATAATATTAGAAGAAAGATAAAAATTAGAAAGGTAAGGATTACTTAACCTTTACATGAAAACTCCCCGAATCACATACTTGGTGAAAGATCATAACTCTAACTAAGGACCATCTCGAGCAATAGCCCCCGGTTCCAACAGATCGATAAAGGATCTTGAGAGTCTTGATTCTTGAAGACACAACTTCTCAACTAAGATCTTGAACTCTAATGTCACCCAAACAAGTTCTAGAATCTCCGTTAGAATTTGACTTCAAACTAACTCTTTCAAAGTCTAGTGTAAGGAGTCGATGTATAGACTTTCTTCGATTCTTGAAAAACTCGAAAAATAAAAACAACACAATTCTACCAAGAAATAAGTTTATATTTGGTTAGAAATAATAAGATTTTCGAGAATTTTGATCATTGAGAATCCAAATTACTTCTTTAACTACCCTCTTTTGTCATAATCAAAAGTTATATTTTAAAACGTGAAAAACACATAAATAAAATAATAGACAAAAGAAATGTGCTTTCATTCATTGAAACAATGAGAGTGCATTAGAGAGAAGAATGAAGCTACGCTTCAAAAATATCACAACACTCATCAAATAATACACTATCTCCATACAACGGATTGTTTCTAACAGTTTTAGTTACATGAGCTAACTCAAACAGTTCAGATAGTAATCGTCCATATAGAATAAATTATTTATGAGAGTCTTTGGAGCCGATGATGGAGAGCTTGAGATGGTTAAAGATGATTGATGAAAGAAGGACAGGGATGTTCTTTCTTAGACAGTAGAGAAAACATATATCCCTAAGAAAAATCACATCAGGATTATGTCCTATGGGGTGAAGATTTGTTAGCAGATACTTGAACCAACAATGAACGGAGGATTTTAGCACGTATGAAGCATTAGTTATGCCACTAAGAGGAGTGTTTGGAATAATGGGAAAAACATCAACATCAGTGGACGAGTTAGGAGAAAAGGGGCAATTGATAGCTTGATCAATGGAGAGACGAGTGATGACAACAGGACACTAAAAAACATGAGAGTGAATGACTTCTCCAGAAGGATCGACTGAAGCATAAATCTAGAATTGTTTTACAAGACTTGGATAAATAGAACCCCTAAGCATGACTGAATATTCAGACCAACCTTGTTGTTCTATAAATGAACTAATTTTACCTACATCAGTCACACTATTAATTCATTTTTCTTTATTCACTTCAAGAAGAGATTCATCACCATTGAAGGTTCTAGAATTCATGGAGAAGAGACTTACTGATAACTAATGAAAAATAGATGAGAAGATGGAGTGCAATCTGTGACACCCCAAATAATTCAATATTTAAAATAATTAGAATTTTTAATTATTAATTTAATTAAGAGTTTAATTATTAATATTTGGAATTATTGGAATTAATTGATTAAATAAAGGAAACGAGGAATTGGGAGTGTGAGGAGTAATGGGGGGTGTGACGAGTAAAATACTCTACCTATCCTATTTAGTATTGTATTTCATTTATTGGAATAATAAAAGGAATAGAAGGTTTTCATCATTCGTAACATTGGAGAAGAGAAGAGAAAGAAGAAAAGAATGAAAGTTGCCGGAATTCGAAGAACCCACAAGGTAAGGGGTGATTTCGATTGATTAACATGCCTTATCGGTTTTGATTGCAATAGAATTGATCGTAGTATGTTAAGAATTCTCAATTTAGTAATTCTAGGTTTTCATAGAATTATCCTAATTTGTGTCGGATTGTGTAGAATTGAGTAATTTGTATGTTATAGGGTCATTAGGAATGATCAAAGTATGTTATATTGCATGTTACTGCTGTTGGGTTGTGCAATTATATGGTGTTTGAATGTTGGATTCATGTGGGATTGATAGGAAGTCAGTGGGTATGCATAATGCTGTCAAAACTGCATAATTTTGGTTCTGCAGGTCGCGGGAACCGGTTCACATGTAGGAGGAACCGGGTTCCCAGTTCATTTTTTCAAAGAAAATTGATTTTTCTGTTGGGAACCGGGTTCCTGTCTAGGTGATCCGGGTTCCCCATACATTTTTCCAGGGGGCGTGTTTTTGAACTTTGTGGGAACCGGGTTCTCCCTGGGGTGATCCGGGTTCCACTGTTACTTTTTGAAAAATTCCAAACTTTAAAAATTCATAACTTTCAAACCGTAAGTTCGTTTTGAGCGCCGTTTTGGACGTTGTTTCTTAAATTTAATGCTCTATTTTATGAAATGAAGGGAATTCCTGTAACTTGAAATTATTTTGAAAATGTGTCGAATTCCGAATTAAGTGGTTTGTTATTCAATGCATACTTGGTGTATATGCGGTAGTATACCTGTGGCAATTGATTGTATCAGGATTTTGGTGAATGGAATGCATGTTTATGCTGTTTGGTGTGTGCATGATCGTTGAGGACATCATGTTTTGGTTTTGATTCGGTTTATGATAATTGGTGTATTCATGATTGTATTGATATCATGTGTTTTTGTTGGTGTTGTATATACCTGGTAGTTATTGATCTTAGTTGTTGTTGTTGTGGTATATACTGGTGATAGTCTTACCAATTGAAGGGTAAGTGTTTGGCATATTTATGCTTTGTGATGATTTATTTCATGATAGGTGATGATATCATGTTGTGGTTGATGATGGTTTATGATGTCTGATGTGGTCATAACCTGTGTTGAATGTTGCATGCTGGTGTTGTGCATGCATATGCATTATGGTGAAGTTAATTCTCATTGTGTGGAATTTGACTTGTATTGTCAATAACCGTACCCGGGTGATGATGGGTGGTGAGGCTGGATTCGTGTCCGGGTGATTATGGACGAATCGGTGATTACTGTATCCGGGTGATGATGGATCAGTGTGTGTGACTTGGTCACGTTTTGGTACCACATACATTGAGTCTGCATTTATATTTGCATGGGATTGTAACATGTTAGGATGGTTTCCAATGTTACAATTTTGTTGTTGTTGTTGTTGTGCATCATAAAATGTGTGGTTGTAATTGTGTGTTGAAATCTGAATTATGCTAGAATGGGTGGATTAATATACTTGTGATATTATGTTGTCTGAGGAACTTATAATGCATATTAATTATGAAGAAATCTCACCCTTACTTTAATAATTTCAGATTAAAGTTAGCAGCTCAGGAGTTGGTGAGGATGGCTCTAGAGCTATGTTATTTTGAGTCCGCGTGTCAGTGTCATGCTCTGATAGGTTGTAACACTGGGGAATGTTTAGCTGAGAAATTATTTAGTATTCAATTGTTATTTGAGTTACTTTGGGAAATTATGAATTGGTTTTATTCTGTTTTGGTTTTGTGGTATTTTCCGCTGTGTAAAACATGATATCAATTTGATTGATTATTTTGATAAGTCCTTCAGTGAAGCATGGCTACTGTTTATTGAGGTTTTATTTTATTCTGAATTGTGACATCCCTTGTTTCCATGTTAACTCTGATTTAATTAATATATTCGCGGGGTATTTTAGAAGGGGTGTTACACAATCAGGACTATAAGTAGTTTCAATTAGATAACTCATGGTTTTAGAAAATCTTGTGGCAAAAAACCATCGGTTAATGAGAAGGTGAAAAGATGAAAAACATATGCAAGATAGTTTTTTTTATAAAAAAATTAGATAGGATTTAAAGTGTCAAAGTAGGGAGGAGCAGCAAATAGTAATAAATATTTAGTCAATTCTTAAGAAGGATTGCTTGCTCAGTATGCACGCTAAGTTGGAATAATGATTACGGTATAATGCAAGTTGTACACGTTACTCATTAATTCTGACTAGGTGATACATTTTTATATGCTCAGACTTCTGGATAACCATCGGTTTCCATCTGATCAGAGACACTTCTGACCGAAGCATCTTCTGAATACTGAGATATTAAGAAAATAAGGAAAGAATTATTTAACCAGGAATCCAATATCTCAAATTCTGACTCAACACATTAATTCTAATAATTTTTACTCTGGACAAGGTTTCATCTTTAGATTTTCCAGAATAAACAGAAATCTATCTTCAGCTAAGGGTTTTGTAAAAATAACATCCCATTGATGGTCTGTATCTATAAATTTTAAACATAAAACTCCCTTCTGAATATAGTCTCTAATGAAATGGTGTTTAATTTCAATGTGTTTTATTTTAGAGTGTAGAATTGGATTCTTGCTTAAGCATATAGCAGCAGTGTTATCATAGAATATAGGAATGTTACCTCTGTATATTTGATAGTCTTCCAATTGATTCTTTATTTAGAGCATCTGAGTACTACAAAGCGATGTTGATATGTATTCTTCTTCTGCCATTGAAAGAGAAATTGTAGATTGCCTCTTGCTTGACCAGGAGATTATATTGCTGCCTAGGAATTGACAGTTTCCAAATGTGCTCTTTCTTTCTAATTTATATCCAGCATAAGCTGCATCATAGAAACTAGAAAGTGTATACTCTGATGTTTTCTCATACATCAAGGAAAGGTTAATGGTTCCTTTCAGATACCTTAGAATTCTCTTAACAACATTTAAATAAGATTCTCTCGGATCTGAATGGAATGTAGCGCAGAGATGCACACTAAATAAAATGTATGGCCTATAAGCAGTTAGATACAAAAGAGAGCCTATCATACCACGATAGAGCTTCTGAAAAACCTGGCCACTTACTTCCTCTTTCTCTAGAATGCATGTTGGATGCATTGGAGTTTTTGCTATCGTGCATTACATCATATTGAACTTCTTTAGAAGCTCTTTAGTATACTTACTATGATGAGTGTAAGTTCCTTCAGGCTTCTGATCAATTTGAATTCCCAAAAAGAATTTCAACTCTCCCATCAGGCTCATTTCAAATTCAGCATGCATTATCTTAGAAAGCTCCTCACAAAGAGAGGGATTAGCATAACCAAAAATAATATTATCAACATATATTTGCACTATGAATATATCATTTTTGATTGATTTACAAAAGAGAGTTGTGTCAACCTTTCCCCTATTGAATTAATTTTCTAAGAGAAACTTGCTCAATCTGTCATACCAAGCTCGGGGAGCTTGTTTTATACCATATAGAGATTTCTTAAGTTTAAAAATAGAATCTGATTTCTCAGAGTTTTCAAAACCAGGAGGTTGTTTGACATAAACTTCTTCAAAAATATATCCATTCAAAAATGCACTCTTAACATCCATATGATAAATAATGATATTATGATTAACATAAAAAGAGATTAATTAACGAATTGCTTCTAACCTGGCGACTGAAGCAAAGGTTTATGTATAGTATATTCCTTCTTGTTGACTATAACCTTATGCAACCTATAACACCCCGATTTATTTAGAATTATTTTATTTAAAATAATTAGATGATGCGGTGCATTTTCATGAGTTGGTGGATTTTATGATGTGATAGGACGTGCTGTATAGTTGATAATTGGATACCTTAGAAATTATTAGAATTAAGATATGGAGGTGTATGACCAAAAGTGTAGAAACATGAGGTGTAGAGAGATAGCTGGTTATTAGCATTATTAGATTTAAATATTAGATTTATTGTTATTTGACAATAATTAAATAAGACTATTAGTGGGATATTATTATTATTATTATCATAGTTTTTATTTTAATGTTAATAATAATATATAATTAGTAATTATATAGATTAGAATTAATTATTCAAAATAATTAAGAATAAGGAAGGGCAAGATGGGAAATATGAATTAGGGGTCTAAGGGTTATTATTGGGATAAGAGGAAAAATAGAAATCACAATTGCTATTCGATCGTGAAAACCAGAGAACAGGAAGAATGAGGAAAAGAGAAGAGCGGTCAAGTTAGGGCAAGAAGATTCACCGTAGGAATCAAGGAAAATTTAACCAAGAACCTAAGGTAAGGGTAGGGTTCTAACTCTATAAGGGTTTGTATGATGATGGGTTATGGTAGAGTTAGGTTGAATAATTTTATGATAATCTTTTATGTGAATTTTTATGTGTTGTGGTTTGAATGTTTGATGATTAATGATGATGATTTGGTGTGGAAACCTTGATAAATGATGATGATTTGGTGTGGAAACCTTGATAAATGATGATATAGAATGTTAGGTTTTTGGTGTAGAATGTTTTGATTTAATCCATTGAAATTGTGTATATTTGATGAAATTGGTGTTGTGAATTGAGTTAGAATGTAGTAGATGAAGTATGACAATGTGATAAATTAGATTATGTATTTTGATGTAGAAAAATTGGGGTTTTAGGTTGGAAAAGGATGACTTTCATAGCATAAAAATCTGTTTTTTTTTTTTTATTTTGGAATAGTGGGAACCAGTTACCACATATGGGGACCCAGTTACCACTTGAAAAATAGATTTTCTGGCCATTTTGGTAGTGGGTAACCGGTTCCCATCTTTGGTAAGGGTTTCACGAACCGCGAATTCCCAAAACTTTAAAAATCCATAACTTTTGACTCAGGTGTCCGTATGACGCGCCGTTCAAACCAACAAGAAGTTAAAAATATTTTCTAACTAATAAAATGATTTAAAAACAATATGAAGTGATTTTGTAGATCTTGTTTTATATTGATGTTTATGTGAATTGTGAAGTTGTGAATAAGACGATGAAAATGAAGAGTTTTATGATGTGACGATGTTGTGACGTTGTACAATTGGCGAAGTGAAATCAAGAATATTTATTTTCTTGTGTTGTGATGTGTATTATGTCGTTGCATGATTTATTACGACATGGTTGCATTTTATTACATATACATAAGCGACGGTGAAACCTAAATGACATGGCGACGATGTAGCCTAAATGGCGTAGCGACGATGTGGCCTAAATGATAATTAGTTGATAATTGGATACCTTAGAAATTATTAGAATTAAGATATGGAGGTGTATGACCAAAAAGTGTAGAAACATGAGGTGTAGAGAGATAGCTGGTTATTAGCATTATTTGATTTAAATATTAGATTTATTGTTATTTGACAATAATTAAATAAGACTATTAGTGGGATATTATTATTATTATCATAGTTTTTATTTTAATGGTAATAATAATATATAATTAGTAATTATATAGATTAGAATTAATTATTCAAAATAATTAAGAATAAGGAAGGGCAAGATGGGAAATATGAATTAGGGGTCTAAGGGTTATTATTGGGATAAGAGGAAAAATAGAAATCACAATTGCTATTCGATCGTGAAAACCAAAGAAGAGGAAGAATGAGGTAAAGAGAAGAGCGGTCAAGTTAGGGCAAGAAGATTCAACGAGGAATCAAGGAAAATTTAACCAAGAACCTAAGGTAAGGGTAGGGTTCTAACTCTATAAGGGTTTGTATGATGATGGGTTATGGTAGAGTTAGGTTGAATAATTTTATGATCATCTTTATGTGAATTTTATGTGTTGTGGTTTGAATGTTTGATGATTAATGATGATGATTTGGTGTGGAAACCTTGATAAATGATGATATAGAATGTTAGGTTTTTGGTGTAGAATGTTTTGATTTAATCCATTGAAATTGTGTATATTTGATGAAATTGGTGTTGTGAATTGAGTTAGAATGTAGTAGATGAAGTATGACAATGTGATAAATTAGATTATGTATTTTGATGTAGAAAATAGGGTTTTAGGTTGGAAAAGGATGGCTTTCATAGCATAAAATCGTTTTTATTTTGGAATAGTGGGAACCAGTTACAATATATGTGGACCCAGTTACCACTTGAAAAATAGAGTTTCTGGCCATTTTGGTAGTGGGTAACCGATTCCCATCTGGGTAACGGGTTTCGCAAACCGCAATTTCCAAAACTTTAAAATCCATAACTTTTGACTCGTATGACGCTACCGCTCAAACCTACAAGAAGTTAAAAATATTTTCTAACTAATAAAATGATTTAAAAACAATATGAAGTGATTTTGTAGATCTTGTTTTATATTGATGTTTATGTGAATTGTGAAGTTGTGAATAAGACGATGAAAATGAAGAGTTTTATGATGTGACGATGTTGTGACGTTGTACAATTGGCGAAGTGAAATCAAGAATATTGATTTTCTTGTGTTGTGATGTGTGTTATGTCGTTGCATGATTTATTATGACATGGTTGCATTTTATTGCATATACATAAGCGACGATGAAACCTAAATGACATGGCGACGATGTAGCCTAAATGGCGTAGCGACGATGTAGCCTAAATGATATAGCGATGTTGTAATGGTACCACATACATATAGTTAGAGAAGTTGGTCTCATTGCATTCAAGACATTCTCGGTGACTACTATATGATTTAATTTAACCATCGGGTGTGATGCGTATTGGGGTTGGCGCATAAAGTACGATTAATATAATTATGAATGTTATACTTTATCTATCCACTATCATACTTACTTTTATGAATGTTATACTTTATCTATCCACTATCATACTTACTTTTATATTATTATGATATCTCACCCCTTCTATTGTTATATTGCCTCCACGTGGATAACATGCAGGTGATCAGGATTAGAGTTGCTTGAGGTATGGAGTAGTGCCTCGTATTGCGTAGATTTAGTCAGTTCTTGCTCTGATACGTAACATTGGGGATGAACGCTTGTTTTGTTTAGTTGATGTTTTATGGAATACTTTGAGAGTCTTGTGAACTCTCTTCTAAATTGAGAATTTTGTTGATTTTGATAATGATTTGGATGATGTTGAATTTAAATGTGAATTATTTTCCATTGAATTAACGAGGTTGATTTATTGAATATGTGATGACTTGTTTTTTCATCGGTTATTTTAAAAAAATTGAAGTCACCACCTAATTTTATTTGTTCTAAAAAGAATGGGAAAATATAGATAAAATCCACGAAAAAGGATAAGGCGGTCTACGTGACCAAAAGATGTGGACTTGGGAGTTGGTTATGCAAGGGGAAGGTATTAGCACCCCTCACATTTATCGTACTCGATGGGACCCGTTTAGTTCGTGCGTGTTTAAGTGTGTTTATTGCTTTGCTAACTTCTAAAATATGCTTGAGAAAATAAGATAGAAGAAAAGGGTTTGTTTATTATTATTTTGAGTTTTTGCGGTTTCAAAATCTTGTGCCTACATATTCCCTCGTGCAATGGGAAAGTCAAAACTCTGTAGTTCTTCTTTAAAATGTTTAAGTTGGTTGTGTTGATTTTATAAGAAAAATCGGGCACTAGACATTTCAAATACTTGAACTTGGACTTGGACTTGTTTAGTTTGTTTGAAAAGCTAAGTCTTTGTTCGTATTTGAAATGGCTATTGCACACTCTTTGTAAGAAAAGAGTTTGAGAATCGCATATGAGCGAAAAAGAGTTGAGTGAGTTGAATTGTGTTTAAGTGGGTGAAAAAGTACCGAACAATAGGACTAACGTCTTACGATTCAAATACTAGAAACTAGAGGAGCTAATGCTCAGATGAGTCGTCTATCACCCAAAAAGGTTTTCTTATGAAAAAGTGAGGTGAAACAAAGTTCACGTTATTTAGAGGTCTTTAAACAATTGGTCTAGCGTCCAACGATTTAAAGACTAGGAGTTTATTTGGCACAGGTTTTTAAAAAATTGGCCTAGCGTTCAACGATTTAAAAACTCGTATTTTATTGTGAAAAAAAGAATTTTTCAAAAGACACTCGACGTTGGATCGAGGTTTGGAACTTTTGATTATGAAAGTGTTTTAGGTTTTGGTATACGTAAAAAAGGAGAAATGGAACCGGGTTATGATTAATCAAATGTATGGACTTAATTAATCTCGTGAGGATAGGTGCTCCTATCCCCAACTATGAAACCCTTGTGCATGGAGAATTGGTGTATGAACAAAAATTTTCAGGTTATTGTTAATCGAAACAACAAGGGCTTCGATTAACCTTGTGAGAATGGCCATGTCCATTCCCAACTATGAGACTCTTTCTTGACGTACGAGCCAAGATGAGGCGTAAAGTTATGTGTGAAGTGTACAATGGTGAATAACTCATGCAAACATGCGAGAGACGAATAAATAATTAACATACAATACACGTCTAAACCTTTAAATAATTGTTATAAGAGATCTTTTTATTTGATAAAAATCAACTAATAATTTAATCGATAATTATCAAATAAAAATTATCCTGCAACTAATAATTATTTAATACAAAGCAATATTCATAGGTAGAAATTTAATAGAAATTAAAATGAACGGAAAATGAAGAAAATCACATAATACAAATTCCAAACTTTAAATAGTTATTAGAAAATATATTTTTTATTTGATAAAAATTGACTAATAATTTAATCGGTAATTATAAAATAAAAATTATCCTAAGACTAATAATTATTTAATACAAACAAACAACAATTTAATTGCAAGAATTAAATAAAATAAGACAAGGGTTAGAAATGGGCCTGATTGTAGAAATTTGAAGGGGGTGCTGAAAGTAGAGGAGGCCCAGGCCCAAGATGGGGGTCAGGCTGATTCTGCGTGTCTCTCCAATGAGGGCATACCGTCGGTGCTCGTTCTGGGATGCCTGATCCAGTCTCTAAGGTTTTATGATGGTGATGATGAAGATCAGATGATGATCATGAGAGCTTAACGACGATGATACAGAGGCACGTGATAGGGACCAATGCATGCGCTTACAGGATCAGATTATTATTAATTAAGGGGTGGTGACAATTGTCACCACCGGATTAGACCTAACTAAATAAATTAATTAATTAAAAAACAAGTTAAAACGAATTAAACAAAAAACACTTAAATCATTCACAGATCCTCTCTCTAAGCTTAAACACTCTCGCCTCTATCTAAACGTGCCTCACTAAAAGGAAGCATAGGCCACGCCAGAAATCGCCATGCGGTGGTGCGGCCCGAGTCGACACCTCCGATTCTAATTTTTTTCTTCGTTTTTCTTGCTCGCCTCTCTCTTCTAATCTCTAATCCTCGGTTAATTTTTACAGATTCGCCCTAGATCTCTCTAAATCTGAAAAGGGAGTGACGAAACCCTAACCCTATTTTATGAAATATACGAAGGTGATGATGCATGTGAACCAACAGAAGTGGACGACGGTCAGAAGTTGCCGGTCATTAACCTTGGTGAGATCTCTCTATTTTTGTATTTTTCTTCTTCTACCTTTGGTTTTATGATTGCGGCCTTTCTTATCTGAAGGGTTTAGTTTAGGAAGATGATGAAAAAAAGTATGTAGGGTTTATGATTTTTTGGTTTCTTTGGTGTTCTGGTTTTCTGATCTGTTATGGTTTATAAACTGTTATTTCATTTTCCATGTGAACAATCTTTTTGGCCGTTTAGGGTTTGCTCGTGAACAGTGTTGCTGCCTTGATATCTGTGCCAATTGAATGTTTTTATAGTATCAGAATTAGGGTTTCTTGTTGCTGGACCTCTAATTTTTGTGTGGAAAAAGGGCTCTACGAGTTTGTGCATTGGGCCTTTGTTGTTTCTGATTTTTTTTATCTGACATGTTATTGTGGCAATCTGTGAAACTGAACCTTTGTTGGGCTGTTACTTTTGAATTGTATTTGCTGCTGTTGGACTTCTAATTTTCTGATAACATGGCCTGCTTACAAGTTGGTATTTTGGGCTTTGTCATTGTTGTGAACTAAGTTACTGTGGTAAAAATCTGATATGTTGAACTTGTTGCTGGGATGGACATGTAATTATGACTTTGAGTTTTGATTTTTGTACTTGTTATTGGCTTGCTTTTTTTTATTGGTAACTATGATGAAAACTGAGTTGCAACTCCTTTTCTACACCTCCCTTTGTGAACCAAAGCTTTATTTTTGTGATTTGTAATTGGAGGTTATGGACGATGATTAAACCTTACAGTTCTGAGGCTTTTGCTATGCTCAAACCATGATTAGATAACCCTCCTTAAAACCTGATTCCTGAACTATAACCCTAATGATGAGTTAACCAACAAAAAAATCTCTTTGATAATTTAAACTTGCTTATATTTCCTGCTA
This sequence comes from Vicia sativa, assembly GCA_021764765.1. NCBI lineage: Eukaryota > Viridiplantae > Streptophyta > Magnoliopsida > Fabales > Fabaceae > Vicia > Vicia sativa. The sequence goes on along the minus strand of CM038792.1, from coordinate 299,973,635 downwards.
ATCAATTCTTCTTTTCTTTTGTTTTCATGGACAACGATGGGCAACATGGGTGGTGGTAAAGCAAGAGATGAAATCATGGCTTGCAAAGGAGAATTCAGAGTGAAGGATCGAGAGTAACCAAGTTCAAGAGTGGAGACTCGAGATTCTTGAAGATCAAGCAAGTACTTTAAAGTGAAGAACGCCCTTAGTGTAGAACACTTGTAGAATTAGGAAGTTTTTTTCTTTGTTTTGTAATTTGATGAATGTTGAATTTGTAAAACTCTAACATTACTTATAAATACTTGAATTCTTGTAATTAGAAGGTTTGGAAATTGAACATTTGTAACAGTACTTTAGAGAAAGTATTTTTGAAAATATAAGTCTTTTTGCAATGTCTTCTAGACTTGTATAGTATCAATTCAATTTTCTTTGCCAAAGTACTTGTAAATACAAATTGAATCTTGAAAGAAAATAGTAACATTTTGAATGCATCTTGCCATGGTTTTTGAGGTAAACTTGAATGGCTCTTGAATAAATTTTAGTTGAAAAATTAATCATGGATGGATACTTCAACCTTGCACATGTGATCTTAATGTACAAAGTAAACAAACAATGAATCCAACTCTTTTATTCTTAAATCCATGCTAACTGGTGTTCAAAGAAAATTCAAATGACCCAACTACCACCCAATTTCTTGCAAGCTTTGAATAATTCGATTTAAGAACCTTTAAAAAACTTGATGACTCTTAATCATTAGTTTAACAAAAGCCAATCTTCATGTAACTTCAATGAACCTTTAAATCAAATAAAGTGAACCTTAAATTCAAAATAATCAAGATTCAACTTAATCATAGAAATAAAAGATGTCTTGATTAGATAGAACTTGTAACAAACGACCAAAACCAAACTTTAATCAACTTCCAATGATGCCATGATCTTATGAGGAATACCAGGAAATTAAATCCTAAACTTGTGCACTGATGAAATGCAAAGGAGTATTTCTTGAAGAAGATATTCCTCACAACCACAAATTCAAAATTCACTGCCTGAAGATGAAACATTGGGCCTAAGAGGGTAAATTTTGGGATGCGACAGCTGCCCCTATTCAATCATCTTAAACCTGATAAATGAGAAAGATTGATAGCTTTCGAGCGTTCAAGGTGGAAGAGGATTGAATACCAAAAGAACCCCAGAAATTTTCCCTATGCGGGATACCAACGCCAGATATAATATCTTGACTACAAAGTCAAGAAAGAAACGCCTGAGGAGAATAAATTGGTTAAGCATCACCGGAATGTCTTAACAACAATAGTAACAATTGAGAAATATCAGGAGATCTCAACAACACTGGGGATAACCGAGTAACCAAAATGAGCAATAAACATCAAGCTTTAATGAAAATGCTATGAGAAGAAAACCGAACTTCTCAAGCGAAAAGAAAACAACAAATTAAGTCATCTCAAGATGTCTTAACGAAAATGCTTAGAGAAGCGAACCACACTTCTTAAGCGAAAAGAAATAAGATAAATTAAGTCATCTCAGTGATGCCTTAACGAAAATGCTTAGAGAAGCAAACCGCACTTCTTAAGCGAAAAGAAATAAGATAAATTAAACATCTCAATGATGCCTTAACGAAAATTCTTAGAGAAGCGAACCGCACTTCTTAAGCGAAAAGAAATAAGATAATTAAGTTATCTCAGCGATGCCTTAACAAAAATTCTTAGAGAACGAAAATGCACTAGACCCTAGATGTCGATCTGACAAAAGCGGACTTCGGCAGGGATAAAATAATTCATGTTTAGCATGTAGGTCTGACATAAATGTTTCGACAGTTGACAAGCTTTCTTCTTTGCAAATATATACAAATATGTTGAACAATTTTATCATTGGCAAAATCTTCGTCTTGTAGCTGCTGAGCTGATATTGAATTTCCTACAAACAAGAGATAAACTTCACTGGGGAGTAGAGGAATCAAGTTCAACACCGGCTGAGGGGAATAGAAGCTTCCATAGTGGATAGATCCTCCACCCGTAAGTATGGTACTGACATGTTCAAACAATTTGATGTTACTACAGATCTTTTGAAATCTTTTAGTCATCCCACCTGGTAGATGCATATTTTTGTTGAATAAGCAAGTAATACACTGGGTAAGTAAACACACCAGAGATTCACAAGGGATTAACTAAGAACAACTCAGAGAATCGGGTCTATAATGGACTGTTGCCACTAAGACTTTCTCGGGAAGTTGTTATCTGGAGAGAATAACAAAAATGGATTTAAAGTTGTTGCAAACCTATTGCAACAGGTCCTCTTGGGGAAACTGAAGCTTCCTTGGAGAACACTTCAAAAGAAACTCTACGGAGAAAGATCATTGGGGAAAACCCGAGTAAGAAATTTCGTTGATACAAGAGTTCACTTGGGGAAGATCAACCACTTTGGAAGAGATTCAATTTGAGAATCATCACTGTTGTAGATCAATATTATGAATAAGCCTTCAAAATTATGGCAAAAAGAACTAAGTCTATCATTCGAGAAGTAGTCTTCTGATTCTGCTAAGAACCACTAGTTGATCTTGGAATATCTCGAGTCTTGGCTGGGGTTTATGCATGAATATATTGAATGAATGAATGAATGCATGAATATACTAGTTAATGCATTGGCTGTCGAACTGAATTCTCGACGTCGCTAGACATCGAACAAAAAGAAATGACCAAAACCAAAGATACACCAAACAAACCACAACTGCTGTTGGTAGGACACACCTATCCCTCGAGGAAGAGATAAAAATTAGTTCTATATCGTCACCATGATGATTACAAATGTACTTCCAATTCAGAGAAACAGACACAATATTTAGAAGGTCAATCATTCCCCTACATTCCGTTGATCAAAACGATTTCAAGTTTTCCAAAGGCTTTATTGTTTCACCATTTTTTTAATGATTTTCAATTTTTATCTAAAATAGCAGCGACATTAAGCTAAACAGGCAGAAAAGATAAAAAAATCATAGGAGAAGGAACAATGTTCAACTGAACAATCCTTTTATTTAAAAATATGAGAAGAATAACTCATATATGAGGAGTTTGTACATAAAGATGCACATTCCTTTGGGAGGAACATACTGGAGAGAGTAAGTCTATACACGTTTTCTTAAAACAATAAGGAAATTGAAACTTAACTTCATGGAACCATAAACATGCTACTCTCCCTCCTGACTGCTATTCTTCATCACTTCACTTTTGGAGATGGTGATTTAACTGATCCCTTCCATCTGAGCTTTCGTCGTGACACGGAAACACAAACTATAGCATTATTCCCTAACTTTTGTGAACCACCTTCTCATCGAGGTTCAAGGACATACCCTCTTTTTCTTGCCTTTCGGTTTCACTTACCAGCTTAATTTTTTCTCTTCTCTTTTTTTAGACATAATACTTCTTGACCGCGTCTGAGTTGACAACATGTGCCAGATCTTCTCCATCCATATTGGTGAGAATAAGAGCTCCTCTAGAGAAAACCTTCTTCACCATATATGGTCCTTCATAGTTCGGCACCCATTTGCGGCGAGGGTCTTTATATGGAGAGATTATCCTTTTCAGCACCAAATCGCCCACTTTGAACACCCGAGGGTGTACCTTCTTGTCAAAAGCTCTCTTGATTCTCTTCTAGTAAAGCTGGCCATGACAAAGTGTTGTCAACCTCTTCTCTTCAATCAAATTGAGTTGGTCATACCTATTTCGAACCCATTCTGCTTCTTCTTATTTTGTTTCCATCAGAACTCTGAGGGAAGGAATCTCAACTTCTATGGGAAGTACTGCCTCCATACCGTAGATGAGAGAATAAGGTGTTGCCCATGTCGAAGTGTGAATAGACATTATGTATCCATGCAAAGCGAAAGGCAGCATCTCGTGCCAATCCTTATACGTCTTCACCGTCTTCTGAAGTATCTTCTTAATATTCTTGTTAGTTGCTTCAACAACGCCATTCATCTTCGGCATGTAAGGTGACGAGTTGTGATGCTCTATCTTGAAGGTGTCACACAACTCTTTCATCATCTTATTGTTAAGATTTGTCCCATTGTCGGTAATAATCTTGCCAGGAGTACCATAGCGACAAATTATCTCATTCTTGATAAATTGGGTAACCACTTGCTGTGTCACATTAGCATACGAAGTGGCCTCAATCCACTTGGTGAAATAGTCTATAGCAACCAGTATGAAACGATGTCCATTAGAAACTTTCGGCTCAACCATTCCAATAATATTTATTCCCCACATAGCGAACAGCCATGATGAAGTCAGGATATTTAGATGGGAGGGTGGCACGTGCACTTTATCAGCATAAATTTGACACTTATGACACCTCATTGCATAGACAACACAATCCATTTCCATGGTCATCCAGTAATAACCATCTCTAAGAATCTGCAGGATTGCCATTGCATACCCATTTACATGAATACCGAAAGAACCTTCATGAATTTCTTTGATAACTTGAACTTCTTCGTGTCTATCCATGCATCTAAGCAAGACCAAATCAAAATTCTATTTGTACAACACTCTGCTACTTAAGAAAAAGATAGCAGACAACTTCCTCAAGGTCTTCTTATCGGTGATAGATGCCCCTTCTGGGTATTCGTTTTTCTCTATGTATTGTTTGATGTCATAAAACCAGGGTTTACCATCAGTCTCCTCATCAACCGTCACATAATAACTAGGTTCATCCAGACGCTCAATAGTGATAGAAGGTGCTTCATTAGCCCACTTGACCTTGAACATTGAAGACAAAGTGGCCAAGGCATCAACTATCTGATTTTCCTCTCTAGGAATATGATGGAAAGTGATTTCATCAAAATACGGTATCAGCTTCAAAACATGATCCCTATTCAAAATCAACTTTTCATTACGAGTTTCCCATTCTGCTTTGACCTGGAAAATGACAAGTGCTGAATCTCCATAAACTTCAAGGATTTTGATCCTTAAGTCAATGGCTGCCTCAATCCCAAAGATACAAGCTTCATATTCTGCCATATTGTTTGTACAATCGAGGCAAATCCTAACAGTGAAGGGAATATGATATCCTGTTGGAGAGGTAATAATTGCCCCAATTCCATGACCTACCGCATTGGACGCACCACGAATACAAGCGTCCATCGAGATCCGGGTTCAGGTCCTTCTTCCGAGCCGGGAATATTACAATCTCTAATAAACATAACATCTTCATCCGAGAAATCAAAATTCATTGGCTGGTAATCTTTCATGGGCTGGTGAGCAAGGTATTATGATGCAACACTTCCTTTAATAGCCTTCTGTGTCACGTACTGGATGTCATATTCTAACAGTAACATTTGCCAACGCGCAATCCTGCTCACTGAAGCTGGTTTCTCAAAGATATACTTAATGGGGCCCATCTTGGATATTACCATTGTGGTATGACACACCATGTACTGCCTCAAACAGCGAGAAGCCCATGCCAAAGCACAACAAGTTTTTTCCAACAAAGAGTACCGGCTCTCACAATATGTGAACTTCTTACTCAAGTAATATATCTCATGCTCCTTTCTTCCTGACTCATCATGTTGTCCTAGGACACAACCCATGGATCCTTCAAGCACAGTCAAGTACATTATAAGAGGTTTCCCTGGAATAGGTGGTATTAAGATTGGTGGTTCTTGCAAATACTCCTTAATTTTATCAAACGTCCGTTCACAATCATCATTCCACACAATTGCCTGATCTTTCTTTAATAACTTGAACATTGGTTCGCAAGTGGCTATCAAATGCGAGATAAATCTAGAAATGTAGTTCAAACGTCCCAAGAAACCACGAATCTCTTTCTCTGTTCTTGGTGCAGGCATATCCTGAATAACCTTTACTTTATTGGGGTCCACTTCTATGCCTCGCTGGCTCACTATGAAACCAAGCAACTTCCCAGATCGAACCCCAAAAGTGCACTTGTTTAGATTCAAATGGAGTCTATACTTCCTCAACCTGTCAAACAACTTCCTTAAATGAATAATATGCTCTTCTTCAGTCTGAGATTTAGCAATCATATCGTCCACATATACTTCTATTTCTTTATGCATCATGTCGTGGAAAAGGGTTACCATGGCTCTATGATAAGTTACCCCCGCATTTTTTAATCCAAATGGCATGACCTTGTAACAGAAGGTGCCCCAAGGGGCCGTAAATGTCGTCTTCAACATATCTGCATGATCCATTTTAATCTGATTATATCCTGAGAAACCATCCATGAAAGAAAACACAGAGGACCGAGCTATGCTGTCAACTAAAACATCAATGTGAAGCAGAGGGAAATCATCCTTCGAGCCAGCTTTGTTCAGATCTCTATAGTCCACACACATTCGTACTTTTCCATCCTTCTTGGGGATAAGTACAATATTGGCAATCCAGTCTGGATATACTAACACAGCAAGGAAACCAGCTTCAAGTTGTAAAATCAGGACTACCCGTGAGCATGATCAATGCTATGGAACCGAGCAGCATCGTGGCCTTTGCACTCTACAACAGTGGTTTGTTCTTTCCTCGTCTGTTTCATAAAAACAAACAGGCATCAAGTGTATGATGGGTGGATGGATAGGAAAAGATTAACATCACGAATGTCACAGTTACTACATTGAAATGTGATTGTGAGTTTGACGAGGCGATAGTCCTCACCTTATGCACTCCCTTTCACATTCCAATTCTTTCGCCATGAAAAAGATTGAAAGGAAAACATACATAAGTAATTATTCAACAATGACGAAAGGCTACCAAAATAATTGTACAGAGAAGGGAATCACATAGTAGAACCATTAGCAAGTAACAAACATACACACCCATATGTCATACTCATACTTCACATTAATCAAATCATTTCATATAAAATATAAAATCACATACATAAGAAACCATATAAAATGTTGTCGACGAGTTCTATATACTAATCTCTATTAGTACAATCATAGTGTGTAACCATATAAAACTCATAATATTGTGTGTATGGAGGCCCTTTATGCCCTAACTTAGTCATATAAAAGTGGGAGGCCTTGTGTATTAGGTCGCCTTGCAAACCCTCAAAGACGACCCGACTCGACACACCCCTCCTCATTACTGTCTTGCAAAGCACTAAAAATGTCCAACATTTTTTCTTCAACAACATCCTCACAAGCTTCAACAGCATTTTCAATTCCAGCCAAGTGACATAAAAATGGGTAACCCTAAAAATTGATTTAGGGCTCTATTTAAACCTAAAAATTGGATTTTTTTTTGCAACACCATAAAAATTGCAACGAATCTAGTGATTCTGAAAAAAAAAAAAAAGATAAACCTAAGAGTTATGACAAAGTGAATTACCAGTGCCATGAAGACCATAACAAGTGGAATGAGGAAGATGAATGAAGTGTCCTGAGATTGAACCATTTGGAAGCAATGCAATTGACGCTACTCCTTCCATTTTTATCATTTTCTGTTCTTCTTCTTCTTCTCTTGCATCATCATCAGCTACAATATTTTACACAAAAACATGTGAAATGAAAATGGGTCAGTGAAAAAGAGATGAGAAAGAAAATTTAGAATCAAAAAGTTTGATTCTTTGACACTAACTGCAAAAAACAAAACTAACCCATGTTTCTGTCGTGTGAACTGTGTTTTTTTAGTGTCAATTTGCAAATGAGGAGAAAGTACTCTAATGCCGTTTTACATATTTCTTTTGCTTTTAACGTGTTAAAAATTTTATATAAAAATATACCAATTAAGAGAGGAAAATTTTTTTTCAGTCACATAAATTTTAATTTAATTTATTAAATTATAATATTTGTAAATATACATAAAAATTATATTAAAAAATATATAAGTGTATGGTCAATACACTTCCCACGCATCTACAAAATTAATTATCTATCCGTGAATTTACATAGTTGTATAATATTGTTATAATTATTAAATAAAAATAGTATAATAAAGATTAAGAAATGTATATGACTAGTGTGAAAACTCATATTTCTGTAATATTATTATAAATATTAAATAAAGATAATATAATGATGACTAAGAAATGTATAGAATCCATGTGTTTGCACGCGTTGATATAAATATTAAATAAATATTATATAGTTATGATTGAAAAATGTATATGAAAATATATACGAATTAAGATTAAAAAAAACTTTCTTTTATGATTATCACATAAATTTTAATTTAATTTATTAGGTTGTATTAGTTGTCAGTATAAACATAAAAGTTATGTTGAAAATATATGAGTATACGATTTTAGTACGGTTGTGAATATCGTTATAAATAGTAAATAAAGATACTATAATGATGGTTAGAAAAAATATATAAAAGATATATAAATTAAATAATATTGATCCTTCGAAAGTGTATATTTTAGATATAACTTTTTCATCAAATTTATGATAATGTTTTAAATAAATTTAAAAAAATATTCTTACTTAATTGATTGAACCAATTTTTATAGGACCAAAACTATCTTATCAAATTTGTGTATTCACCTATCATTTTTGTGGAGTATTTTTCTTTTATGAAAATAAAAATCAAATCTTGTACTTTTTTTTATAGAAGCAGTCTAAAATGTATAATTGAAATAAAATCCTTTTGTAGAAGCGACCTAATAATATCGAAATATATTTAGATTTATTGAAAAATAATAATACTAATAATAATATTAATAATAATAATAATAATAATAATAATAATTTTATTTAAAAATTAGTACAAAATCTCTAAAAATTGAATTTATATTATCTTAACTATTGTAAAATAATTTGACTTAAGAATTAAATAAATAATTTTACTTATTAGACTTGAAATATAAATGAATAAACAAATCTTTAATAAGAATAACCCCTTAACTAATAAATATTTGAAAATAAAAAAATTATACTCTATAATTAAATAACACAGTCATAATTTAGAAACACAATAATACTACTATATAAACAAACTACTTCTTAAAAAAAAAACTATATAAACAAATTAATCAAAATAAATCTTTAATTTCCATAACATCAATATTTATAATACTATATATATTTGTTATGTATAAATTATTTTTAAAAAAGTTGATAATCTTTATTTTTAATATAACATTTTTTGTGATTTTGTATTAATGTAATTAAAAAATATAGATATTGAACTGATATAGGGAAAACTATAATAACTATAATAAGTAAGTTATTTTTTCTGCTATGTAAAATCAATAATAATTATATAATTTTAAATATATTAAATAATTATAAAATCAATCATACAATTTATTTACGGAAAGATAGGATAAAAGATATCTAAAGGATATTTATTCTAACAATATTATATTAAAATATTTATTTTCAAAGATTTTTTATTAAATTATTTGATTGTGTCACATCCAATTTAAGGAATTGAGACATGAAATAACAAAAAAAAATTATTCAAATTGAAATCTTCACATGAAATACCTGAAGGTCTGAAAAACATAAGAAAGAGGATTTGAATTGGGTTTTATATTTTGAAAACTTTTGCCTTTACGAACAATCCCCTTGAATATGCTTTGTTTTGATGAAGATTGAAAGATATGAAAGCAATAATCACACAGTATTTTTATCCTAGTTCACTTGAAACATCAAACTACTCTAGTCCACCCTTCTGAGGTGATTTGCATTTCTCCACCGAGGACTTAATCCACTATAACCAAACTGATTACACTTGCCCGGGCAATCGCTGGTGACTAATACCTGCACACACCAATTGTGTCTGACTAACAACCTCTAGGACTAACTGTCCTAGATTTCTTGAAAAGCTGACCCAACTGGTCTCTCAAGGAACAATCAAACAACCGTTTGATAACAAGTTTGTTTACAAATAAATATGCTTCTACACAAGATGATATGTAAACATATTTTTAGTACAAAATGACTTGAATGAATTTACAGCTTTTTATAAAGAATAAAGAGATTATGCACATAGAGTTTCCTCGTGAATTAGCAGCTGTTTTTTCAAGTCTTCAAGCTCTTATATAATGTCATGCATGATGTAATCGTTGAAGGGTACATTTGGAATATGAAACTTGTGGCGGCTTGAAAGAACGTGGGAGACAAGATCGTACGCAACGTTCGTCCTTCTTGGTAGTGGAATGAAACGTTTTGTTTGTATCATGTATTATTGTACCACATTAACGTTATCTTCTTTCATTCTGCACTTCAGACGCTTCTGCGAGCATGAGTTTAAAAGTGGAGAATCTAACTTCTAGTTGATCAAAAATTCAAGTATTCAGAGTCTTCAGATCTTCCTCTTCAGAGACTTCAACACTTGGTTTTGAAGAACCTTTTATCGTAACCAAAGGTTGAAAGAACTTCAAGCCTTGGAATCTTCAGAATCACATTCTTCAGAGTCTTCAGCACTTGATCTTGTAACCTTGTATCGTAACCTAAGTTTAGAAGAACTTCAAGTCTTGGAATCTTCAGAGTCACATTCTTCAGGACTTGGTCGTCAAAACCCTTTGTGTCGTAACCTCAGCTCAGAAGGACTTCAAGTCTTTTGAATCTTTAGAGCCACGTCTTTAGAGTCTTCAAGCACTTGGTCTTCAGAACCCTTTGTCTTTTGAAACTTGAGTTTTCAGTATCTTGACATAAGTCACACTTTTGTCTTTAGATCTCCTGACTGGTTTCTTCAGACTAACGTATCAGAGTAACTAAACTTCAGAGCCTTCTAAAGCTTTCCTAGCTACTTTGTTCATCAAAACCTTTGTAGATTAGAAGCGGAACATCTTCTCTTTTAATGTCTTGGCCACATCATTCATTAGAAGCAAAACCTGTTTGTTTATCTTAAAAATACAATAAACATTAGAGTAATAAAAATTGTTCACTCAAACATACTCTTTGTTATCATCAAAACTCAGAGACATAATTGCATAACCAAATCGTGTTCTAACAATCTCCCCATTTTTGATGATGACAAAACTATGTATTTTGATGAGACAATTTTGCATAATATTAGAAGAAAGATAAAAATTAGAAAGGTAAGGATTACTTAACCTTTACATGAAAACTCCCCCTGAATCACATACTTGGTGAAAGATCATAACTTCTAACTAAGGACCATCTGAGCAATAGCCCCCCTGGTTCCAACAGATCAGATAAAGGATCTTGAGAGTCTTGATTCTTGAAGACACAACTTCTCAACTAAGATCTTGAACTCTAATGTCACCCAAACAAGTTCTAGAATCTCCAGTTAGAATTTGACTTCAAACTAACTCTTTCAAAGTCTAGTGTAAGGAGTCAGATGTATAGACTTTCTTCAGATTCTTGAAAAATCCTGAAAAATAAAAACAACACAATTCTACCAAGAAATAACAGTTTATATTTGGTTAGAAATATAAGCAGCATTTTTCAGAGAATTTGATCATTGAGAATCCAAATTACTTCTTTAACTACTCCCTCTTTTTGTCATAATCAAAAAGTTATATTTTAAAAACGTGTGAAAAACACATAAATAAAATAATAGACAAAAGAAATGTGCTTTCATTCATTGAAACAATAAGAGTGCATTAGAGAGAAGAATGAAGCTACGCTTCAAAAATATCACAACACTCATCAAATAATACACTATCTCCATACAACGGATTGTTTCTAACAGTTTTAGTTACATGAGCTAACTCAAACAGTTCAGATAGTAATCGTCCATATAGAATAAATTATTTATGAGAGTCTTTGGAGCCGATGATGGAGAGCTTGAGATGGTTAAAGATGATTGATGAAAGAAGGACAGGGATGTTCTTTCTTAGACAGTAGAGAAAACATATATCCCTAAGAAAAATCACATCAGGATTATGTCCTATGGGGTGAAGATTTGTTAGCAGATACTTGAACCAACAATGAACGGAGGATTTTAGCACGTATGAAGCATTAGTTATGCCACTAAGAGGAGTGTTTGGAATAATGGGAAAAACATCAACATCAGTGGACGAGTTAGGAGAAAAGGGGCAATTGATAGCTTGATCAATGGAGAGACGAGTGATGACAACAGGACACTAAAAAACATGAGAGTGAATGACTTCTCCAGAAGGATCGACTGAAGCATAAATCTAGAATTGTTTTACAAGACTTGGATAAATAGAACCCCTAAGCATGACTGAATATTCAGACCAACCTTGTTGTTCTATAAATGAACTAATTTTACCTACATCAGTCACACTATTAATTCATTTTTCTTTATTCACTTCAAGAAGAGATTCATCACCATTGAAGGTTCTAGAATTCATGGAGAAGAGACTTACTGATAACTAATGAAAAATAGATGAGAAGATGGAGTGCAATCTGTGACACCCCAAATAATTCAATATTTAAAATAATTAGAATTTTTAATTATTAATTTAATTAAGAGTTTAATTATTAATATTTGGAATTATTGGAATTAATTGATTAAATAAAGGAAACGAGGAATTGGGAGTGTGAGGAGTAATGGGGGGTGTGACGAGTAAAATACTCTACCTATCCTATTTAGTATTGTATTTCATTTATTGGAATAATAAAAGGAATAATAAAAGGGAAAAGAAGGAAAAAGAGGAATAGAAGGTTTTCATCATTCGTAACATTGGAGAAGAGAAGAGAAAGAAGAAAAGAATGAAAGTTGCCGGAATTCGAAGAACCCACAAGGTAAGGGGTGATTTCGATTGATTAACATGCCTTATCGGTTTTGATTGCAATAGAATTGATCGTAGTATGTTAAGAATTCTCAATTTAGTAATTCTAGGTTTTCATAGAATTATCCTAATTTGTGTCGGATTGTGTAGAATTGAGTAATTTGTATGTTATAGGGTCATTAGGAATGATCAAAGTATGTTATATTGCATGTTACTGCTGTTGGGTTGTGCAATTATATGGTGTTTGAATGTTGGATTCATGTGGGATTGATAGGAAGTCAAGTGGGTATGCATAATGCTGTCAAAACTGCATAATTTTGGTTCTGCAGGTCGCGGGAACCGGTTCACATGTAGGAGGAACCGGGTTCCCAGTTCATTTTTTCAAAGAAAATTGATTTTTCTGCTGGGAACCGGGTTCCTGTCTAGGTGATCCGGGTTCCCCATACATTTTTCCAGGGGGCGTGTTTTTGAACTTTGTGGGAACCGGGTTCTCCCTGGGGTGATCCGGGTTCCACTGTTACTTTTTGAAAAATTCCAAACTTTAAAAATTCATAACTTTCAAACCGTAAGTTCGTTTTGAGCGCTGTTTTGGACGTTGTTTCTTAAATTTAATGCTCTATTTTATGAAATGAAGGGAATTCCTGTAACTTGAAATTATTTTGAAAATGTGTTGAATTCCGAATTAAGTGGTTTGTTATTCAATGCATACTTGGTGTATATGCGGTAGTATACCTGTGGCAATTGATTGTATCAGGATTTTGGTGAATGGAATGCATGTTTATGCTGTTTGGTGTGTGCATGATCGTTGAGGACATCATGTTTTGGTTTTGATTCGGTTTATGATAATTGGTGTATTCATGATTGTATTGATATCATGTGTTTTTGTTGGTGTTGTATATACCTGGTAGTTATTGATCTTAGTTGTTGTTGTTGTGGTATATACTGGTGATAGTATTACCAATTGAAGGGTAAGTGTTTGGCATATTTATGCTTTGTGATGATTTATTTCATGATAGGTGATGATATCATGTTGTGGTTGATGATGGTTTATGATGTCTGATGTGGTCATAACCTGTGTTGAATGTTGCATGCTGGTGTTGTGCATGCATATGCATTATGGTGAAGTTAATTCTCATTGTGTGGAATTTGACTTGTATTGTCAATAACCGTACCCGGGTGATGATGGGTGGTGAGGCTGGATTCGTGTCCGGGTGATTATGGACGAATCGGTGATTACTGTATCCGGGTGATGATGGATCAGTGTGTGTGACTTGGTCACGTTTTGGTACCACATACATTGAGTCTGCATTTATATTTGCATGGGATTGTAACATGTTAGGATGGTTTCCAATGTTACAATTTTGTTGTTGTTGTTGTTGTGCATCATAAAATGTGTGGTTGTAATTGTGTGTTGAAATCTGAATTATGCTAGAATGGGTGGATTAATATACTTGTGATATTATGTTGTCTGAGGAACTTATAATGCATATTAATTATGAAGAAATCTCACCCTTACTTTAATAATTTCAGATTAAAGTTAGCAGCTCAGGAGTTGGTGAGGATGGCTCTAGAGCTATGTTATTTTGAGTCTGCGTGTCAGTGTCATGCTCTGATAGGTTGTAACACTGGGGAATGTTTAGCTGAGAAATTATTTAGTATTCAATTGTTATTTGAGTTACTTTGGGAAATTATGAATTGGTTTTATTCTGTTTTGGTTTTGTGGTATTTTCCGCTGTGTAAAACATGATATCAATTTGATTGATTATTTTGATAAGTCCTTCAGTGAAGCATGGCTACTGTTTATTGAGGTTTTATTTTATTCTGAATTGTGACATCCCTTGTTTCCATGTTAACTCTGATTTAATTAATATATTCGCGGGGTATTTTAGAAGGGGTGTTACACAATCAGGACTATAAGTAGTTTCAATTAGATAACTCATGGTTTTAGAAAATCTTGTGGCAAAAAACCATCGGTTAATGAGAAGGTGAAAAGATGAAAAACATATGCAAGATAGTTTTTTTTATAAAAAAATTAGATAGGATTTAAAGTGTCAAAGTAGGGAGGAGCAGCAAATAGTAATAAAGATTTAGTCAGTTCTTAAGAAGGATTGCTTGCTCAGTATGCACGCTAAGTTGGAATAATGATTACGGTATAATGCAAGTTGTACACGTTACTCATTAATTCTGACTAGGTGATACATTTTTATATGCTCAGACTTCTGGATAACCATCGGTTTCCATCTGATCAGAGACACTTCTGACCGAAGCATCTTCTGAATACTGAGATATTAAGAAAATAAGGAAAGAATTATTTAACCAGGAATCCAATATCTCAAATTCTGACTCAACACATTAATTCTAATAATTTTTACTCTGGACAAGGTTTCATCTTTAGATTTTCCAGAATAAACAGAAATCTATCTTCAGCTAAGGGTTTTGTAAAAATAACATCCCATTGATGGTCTGTATCTATAAATTTTAAACATAAAACTCCCTTCTGAATATAGTCTCTAATGAAATGGTGTTTAATTTCAATGTGTTTTGTTTTAGAGTGTAGAATTGGATTCTTGCTTAAGCATATAGCAGCAGTGTTATCATAGAATATAGGAATGTTACCTCTGTATATTTGATAGTCTTCCAATTGATTCTTCATTTAGAGCATCTGAGTACTACAAAGCGATGTTGATATGTATTCTTCTTCTGCCGTTGAAAGAGAAATTGTAGATTGCCTCTTGCTTGACCAGGAGATTATATTGCTGCCTAGGAATTGACAGTTTCCAAATGTGCTCTTTCTTTCTAATTTATATCCAGCATAAGCTGCATCATAGAAACTAGAAAGTGTATACTCTGATGTTTTCTCATACATCAAGGAAAGGTTAATGGTTCCTTTCAGATACCTTAGAATTCTCTTAACAACATTTAAATAAGATTCTCTCGGATCTGAATGGAATGTAGCGCAGAGATGCACACTTACTTCCTCTTTCTCTAGAATGCATGTTGGATGCATTGGAGTTTTTGCTATCGTGCATTACATCATATTGAACTTCTTTAGAAGCTCTTTAGTATACTTACTATGATGAGTGTAAGTTCCTTCAGGCTTCTGATCAATTTGAATTCCCAAAAAAAAATTCAACTCTCCCATCAGGCTCATTTCAAATTCAGCATGCATCATCTTAGAAAGCTCCTCACAAAGAGAGGGATTAGCATAACCAAAAATAATATTATCAACATATATTTGCACTATGAATATAACATTTTTGATTGATTTACAAAAGAGAGTTGTGTCAACCTTTCCCCTATTGAATTAATTTTCTAAGAGAAACTTGCTCAATCTGTCATACCAAGCTCGGGGAGCTTATTTTATACCATATAGAGATTTCTTAAGTTTAAAAATAGAATCTGATTTCTCAGAGTTTTCAAAACCAGGAGGTTGTTTGACATAAACTTCTTCAGAAATATATCCATTCAAAAATGCACTCTTAACATCCATATGATAAAGAATGATATTATGATTAACATAAAAAGAGATTAATTAACGAATTGCTTCTAACCTGGCGACTGGAGCAAAGGTTTATGTATAGTCTATTCCTTCTTGTTGACTATAACCTTGTGCAACCTATAACACCCCGATTTATTTAGAATTATGTTATTTAAAATAATTAGATGATGCGGTGCATTTTCATGAGTTGGTGGATTTTATGATGTGATAGGACGTGCTATATAGTTGATAATTGGATACCTTAGAAATTATTAGAATTAAGATATGGAGGTGTATGACCAAAAGTGTAGAAACATGAGGTGTAGAGAGATAGCTGGTTATTAGCATTATTAGATTTAAATATTAGATTTATTGTTATTTGACAATAATTAAATAAGACTATTAGTGGGATATTATTATTATTATTATCATAGTTTTTATTTTAATGGTAATAATAATATATAATTAGTAATTATATAGATTAGAATTAATTATTCAAAATAATTAAGAATAAGGAAGGGCAAGATGGGAAATATGAATTAGGGGTCTAAGGGTTATTATTGGGATAAGAGGAAAAATAGAAATCACAATTGCTATTCGACCGTGAAAACCAGAGAAGAGGAAGAATGAGGAAAAGAGAAGAGCGGTCAAGTTAGGGCAAGAAGATTCACCGTAGGAATCAAGGAAAATTTAACCAAGAACCTAAGGTAAGGGTAGGGTTCTAACTCTATAAGGGTTTGTATGATGATGGGTTATGGTAGAGTTAGGTTGAATAATTTTATGATAATCTATGTGAATTTTTATCTGTTGTGGTTTGAATGTTTGATGATTAATGATGATGATTTGGTGTGGAAACCTTGATAAATGATGATATAGAATGTTAGGTTTTTGGTGTAGAATGTTTTGATTTAATCCATTGAAATTGTGTATATTTGATGAAATTGGTGTTGTGAATTGAGTTAGAATGTAGTAGATGAAGTATGACAATGTGATAAATTAGATTATGTATTTTGATGTAGAAAAATTGGGGTTTTAGGTTGGAAAAGGATGACTTTCATAGCATAAAAATCTGGTTTTTTTATTTTGGAACAGTGGGAACCAGTTACCATATATGGGGACCCAGTTACCACTTGAAAAATAGAGTTTCTGGCCATTTTGGTAGTGGGTAACCGGTTCCCATCTTTGGGTAACCGGGTTTCCTGCCGAAACTGGCAGAATTCCCAAAACTTTAAAAATCCATAACTTTTGACTCAGGTGTCCGTATGACGCGTCGTTCAAACCAACAAGAAGTTAAAAATATTTTCTAACTAATAAAATGATTTAAAAACAATATGAAGTGATTTTGTAGATCTTGTTTTATATTGATGTTTATGTGAATTGTGAAGTTGTGAATAAGACGATGAAAATGAAGAGTTTTATGATGTGACGATGTTGTGACGTTGTACAATTGGCGAAGTGAAATCAAGAATATTGATTTTCTTGTGTTGTGATGTGTGTTATGTCGTTGCATGATTTATTACGACATGGTTGCATTTTATTACATATACATAAGCGACGGTGAAACCTAAATGACATGGCGACGATGTAGCCTAAATGGCGTAGCGACGATGTGGCCTAAATCATAATTAGTTGATAATTGGATACCTTAGAAATTATTAGAATTAAGATATGGAGGTGTATGACCAAAAAGTGTAGAAACATGAGGTGTAGAGAGATAGCTGGTTATTAGCATTATTAGATTTAAATATTAGATTTATTGTTATTTGACAATAATTAAATAAGACTATTAGTGGGATATTATTATTATTATCATAGTTTTTATTTTAATGGTAATAATAATATATAATAGATTAGAATTAATTATTCAAAATAATTAAGAATAAGGAAGGGCAAGATGGGAAATATGAATTAGGGGTCTAAGGGTTATTATTGGGATAAGAGGAAAAATAGAAATCACAATTGCTATTCGATCGTGAAAACCAGAGAAGAGGAAGAATGAGGTAAAGAGAAGAGCGGTCAAGTTAGGGCAAGAAGATTCACCGTAGGAATCAAGGAAAATTTAACCAAGAACCTAAGGTAAGGGTAGGGTTCTAACTCTATAAGGGTTTGTATGATGATGGGTTATGGTAGAGTTAGGTTGAATAATTTTATGATCATCTTTTATGTGAATTTTTATGTGTTGTGGTTTGAATGTTTGATGATTAATGATGATGATTTGGTGTGGAAACCTTGATAAATGATGATATAGAATGTTAGGTTTTTGGTGTAGAATGTTTTGATTTAATCCATTGAAATTGTGTATATTTGATGAAATTGGTGTTGTGAATTGAGTTAGAATGTAGTAGATGAAGTATGACAATGTGATAAATTAGATTATGTATTTTGATGTAGAAAAATTGGGGTTTTAGGTTGGAAAAGGATGACTTTCATAGCATAAAAATCTGGTTTTTTTATTTTGGAATAGTGGGAACCAGTTACCATATATGGGGACCCAGTTACCACATGAAAAATAGAGTTTCTGGCCATTTTGGTAGTGGGTAACCGGTTCCCATCTTTGGGTAACGGTTTTCTACCAAGCGAATTTCCAAAACTTTAAAAATCCATAACTTTTGACTCAGGTGTCCGTATGACGCGCCGTTCAAACCTACAAGAAGTTAAAAATATTTTCTAACTAATAAAATGATTTAAAAACAATATGAAGTGATTTTGTAGATCTTGTTTTATATTGATGTTTATGTGAATTGTGAAGTTGTGAATAAGACGATGAAAATGAAGAGTTTTATGATGTGACGATGTTGTGACGTTGTACAATTGGCGAAGTGAAATCAAGAATATTGATTTTCTTGTGTTGTGATGTGTGTTATGTCGTTGCATGATTTATTATGACATGGTTGCATTTTATTGCATATACATAAGCGACGGTGAAACCTAAATGACATGGCGACGATGTAGCCTAAATGGCGTAGCGACGATGTAGCCTAAATGATATAGCGATGTTGTAATGGTACCACATACATATAGTTAGAGAAGTTGGTCTCATTGCATTCAAGACATTCTCGGTGACTACTATATGATTTAATTTAACCGTCGGGTGTGATGCGTATTGGGGTTGGCGCATAAAGTACGATTATTATAATTATGAATGTTATACTTTATCTATCCACTATCATACTTACTTTTATATTATTATGATATCTCACCCCTTCTATTGTTATATTGCCTCCACGTGGATAACATGCAGGTGATCAGGATTAGAGTTGCTTGAGGTATGGAGTAGTGCCTCGTATTGCGTAGATTTAGTCAGTTCTTGCTCTGATACGTAACATTGGGGATGAACGCTTGTTTTGTTTAGTTGATGTTTTATGGAATACTTTGAGAGTCTTGTGAACTCTCTTCTAAATTGAGAATTTTGTTGATTTTGATAATGATTTGGATGATGTTGAATTTAAATGTGAATTATTTTCCATTGAATTAACGAGGTTGATTTATTGAATATGTGATGACTGGTTTTTTCATCGGTTATTTTAAAAAAATTGAAGTCGCCACCTAATTTTATTTGTTCTAAAAAGAATGGGAAAATATAGATAAAAACCACGAAAAAGGATAAGGCGGTCTACGTGACCAAAAGATGTGGACTTGGGAGTTGGTTATGCAAGGGGAAGGTATTAGCACCCCTCACATTTATCGTACTCGATGGGACCCGTTTAGTTCGTGCGTGTTTAAGTGTGTTTATTGCTTTGCTAACTTCTAAAATATGCTTGAGAAAATAAGATAGAAGAAAAGGGTTTGTTTATTATTATTTTGAGTTTTTGCGGTTTCAAAATCTTGTGCCTACATATTCCCTCGTGCAATGGAAAAGTCAAAACTCTATAGTTCTTCTTTAAAATGTTTAAGTTGGTTGTGTTGATTTTATAAGAAAAATCGGGCATTAGACATTTCAAATACTTGAACTTGGACTTGGACTTGTTTAGTTTGTTTGAAAAGCTAAGTCTTTGTTCGTATTTGAAATGGCTATTGCACACTCTTTGTAAGAAAAGAGTTTGAGAATCGCATATGAGCGAAAAAGAGTTGAGTGAGTTGAATTGTGTTTAAGTGGGTGAAAAGTACCGAATAATAGGACTAACGTCTTACGATTCAAATACTAGAAACTAGAGGAGCTAATGCTCAGATGAGTCGTCTATCACCCAAAAAGGTTTTCTTATGAAAAAGTGAGGTGAAACAAAGTTCACGTTATTTAGAGGTCTTTAAACAATTGGTCTAGCATCCAACGATTTAAAGACTAGGAGTTTATTTGGCACAGGTTTTTAAAAAATTGGCCTAGCGTTCAACGATTTAAAAACTCGTATTTTATTGTGAAAAAAAGAATTTTTCAAAAGACACTCGACGTTGGATCGAGGTTTGGAACTTTTGATTATGAAAGTGTTTTAGGTTTTGGTATACGTAAAAAAGGAGAAATGGAACCGGGTTATGATTAATCAAATGTATGGACTTAATTAATCTCGTGAGGATAGGTGCTCCTATCCCCAACTATGAAACCCTTGTGCATGGAGAATTGGTGTATGAACAAAAATTTTCAGGTTATTGTTAATCGAAACAACAAGGGCTTCGATTAACCTTGTGAGAATGGCCATGTCCATTCCCAACTATGAGACTCTTTCTTGACGTACGAGCCAAGATGAGGCGTAAAGTTATGTGTGAAGTGTACAATGGTGAATAACTCATGCAAACATGCGAGAGACGAATAAATAATTAACATACAATACACGTCTAAACCTTTAAATAATTGTTATAAGAGATCTTTTTATTTGATAAAAATCAACTAATAATTTAATCAATAATTATCAAATAAAAATTATCCTGCAACTAATAATTATTTAATACAAAGCAATATTCATAGGTAGAAATTTAATAGAAATTAAAATGAACGGAAAATGAAGAAAATCACATAATACAAATTCCAAACTTTAAATAGTTATTAGAAAATATATTTTTTATTTGATAAAAATTGACTAATAATTTAATCGGTAATTATAAAATAAAAATTATCCTAAGACTAATAATTATTTAATACAAACAAACAACAATTTAATTGCAAGAATTAAATAAAATAAGACAAGGGTTAGAAATGGGCCTGATTGTAGAAATTTGAAGGGGGTGCTGAAAGTAGAGGAGGCCCAGGCCCAAGATGGGGGTCAGGCTGATTCTGCGTGTCTCTCCAATGAGGGCATACCGTCGGTGCTCGTTCTGGGATGCCTGATCCAGTCTCTAAGGTTTTATGATGGTGATGATGAAGATCAGATGATGATCATGAGAGCTTAACGACGATGATACAGAGGCACGTGATAGGGACCAATGCATGCGCTTACAGGATCAGATTATTATTAATTAAGGGGTGGTGACAATTGTCACCACCGGATTAGACCTAACTAAATAAATAAATTAATTAAATAACAAGTTAAAACGAATTAAACAAAAAAACACTCAAATCATTCACAGATCCTCTCTCTAAGCTGAAACACTCTCGCCTCTATCTAAACGTGCCTCACTAAAAGGAAGCATAGGCCACGCCGGAAATCGCCATGCGGTGGTGACGGCGGCGGCCGGAGTCGGATACCTTCCGATTCTAATTTTTTTCTTCGTTTTTCTTGCTCGCCTCTCTCTTCTAATCTCTAATCCTCGGTTAATTTTTACAGATTCGCCCTAGATCTCTCTAAATCTGAAAAGGGAGTGACGAAACCCTAACCCTATTTTATGAAATATACGAAGGTGATGATGCATGTGAACCAACAGAAGTGGACGACGGTTAGAAGTTGCCGGTCATTAACCTTGGTGAGATCTCTCTATTTTTGTATTCTTCTTCTTCTACCTTTGGTTTTATGATTGCGGCCTTTCTTATCTGAAGGGTTTAGTTTAGGAAGATGATGAAAAAAAGTATGTAGGGTTTATGATTTTTTGGTTTCTTTGGTGTTCTGGTTTTCTGATCTGTTAGGGTTTATAAACTGTTATTTCATTTTCCATGTGAACAATCTTTTTGGCCGTTTAGGGTTTGCTCGTGAACAGTGTTGTTGCCTTGATATCTGTGCCAATTGAATGTTTTTATAGTATCAGAATTAGGGTTTCTTGTTGCTGGACCTCTAATTTTTGTGTGGAAAAAGGGCTCTACGAGTTTGTGCATTGGGCCTTTGTTGTTTCTGATTTTTTTATCTGACATGTTATTGTGGCAATCTGTGAAACTGAACCTTTGTTGGGCTGTTACTTTTGAATTGTATTTGCTGCTGTTGGACTTCTAATTTTCTGATAACATGGCCTGCTTACAAGTTGGTATTTTGGGCTTTGTCATTGTTGTGAACTAAGTTACTGTGGTAAAAATCTGATATGTTGAACTTGTTGCTGGGATGGACATGTAATTATGACTTTGAGTTTTGATTTTTGTACTTGTTATTGGCTTGCTTTTTTTTATTGGTAACTATGATGAA
Source organism: Vicia sativa (assembly GCA_021764765.1). Taxonomy (NCBI): domain Eukaryota; kingdom Viridiplantae; phylum Streptophyta; class Magnoliopsida; order Fabales; family Fabaceae; genus Vicia; species Vicia sativa. The sequence continues at coordinate 299,951,066 of CM038792.1, read as the reverse complement.
AACTGAGTTGCAACTCCTTTTCTACACCTCCCTTTGTGAACCAAAGCTTTATTTTTGTGATTTGTAATTGGAGGTTATGGACGATGATTAAACCTTACAGTTCTGAGGCTTTTGCTATGCTCAAACCATGATTAGATAACCCTCCTTAAAACCTGATTCCTGAACTATAACCCTAATGATGAGTTAACCAACAAAAAAATCTCTTTGATAATTTAAACTTGCTTATATTTCCTGCTAATCAATTCTTCTTTTCTTTTGTTTTCATGGACAACGATGGGCAACATGGGTGGTGGTAAAGCAAGAGATGAAATCATGGCTTGCAAAGGAGAATTCAGAGTGAAGGATCGAGAGTAACCAAGTTCAAGAGTGGAGACTCGAGATTCTTGAAGATCAAGCAAGTACTTTAAAGTGAAGAACGCCCTTAGTGTAGAACACTTGTAGAATTAGGAAGTTTTTTTTCTTTGTTTTGTAATTTGATGAATGTTGAATTTGTAAAACTCTAACATTACTTATAAATACTTGAATTCTTGTAATTAGAAGGTTTGGAAATTGAACATTTGTAACAGTACTTTAGAGAAAGTATTTTTGAAAATATAAGTCTTTTTGCAATGTCTTCTAGACTTGTATAGTATCAATTCAATTTTCTTTGCCAAAGTACTTGTAAATACAAATTGAATCTTGAAAGAAAATAGTAACATTTTGAATGCATCTTGCCATGGTTTTTGAGGTAAACTTGAATGGCTCTTGAATAAATTTTAGTTGAAAAATTAATCATGGATGGATACTTCAACCTTGCACATGTGATCTTAATGTACAAAGTAAACAAACAATGAATCCAACTCTTTTATTCTTAAATCCATGCTAACTGGTGTTCAAAGAAAATTCAAATGACCCAACTACCACCCAATTTCTTGCAAGCTTTGAATAATTCGATTTAAGAACCTTTAAAAAACTTGATGACTCTTAATCATTAGTTTAACAAAAGCCAATCTTGATGTAACTTCAATGAACCTTTAAATCAAATAAAGTGAACCTTAAATTCAAAATAATCAAGATTCAACTTAATCATAGAAATAAAAGATGTCTTGATTAGATAGAACTTGTAACAAACGACCAAAACCAAACTTTAATCAACTTCCAATGATGCCATGATCTTATGAGGAATACCAGGAAATTAAATCCTAAACTTGTGCACTGATGAAATTCAAAGGAGTATTTCTTGAAGAAGATATTCCTCACAACCACAAATTCAAAATTCACTGCCTGAAGATGAAACATTGGGCCTAAGAGGGTAAATTTTGGGATGCGACAGCTGCCCCTATTCAATCATCTTAAACTTGATAAGTGAGAAAGATTGATAGCTTTCGAGCGTTCAAGGTGGAAGAGGATTGAATACCAAAAGAACCCCAAAAATTTTCCCTATGCGGGATACCAACGCCAGATATAATATCTTGACTACAAAGTCAAGGAAGAAACGCCTGAGGAGAATAAATTGGTTAAGCATCACCGGAATGTCTTAACAACAATAGTAACAATTGAGAAATATCAGGAGATCTCAACAACACTGGGGATAACCGAGTAACCAAAATGAGCAATAAACATCAAGCTTTAATGAAAATGCTATGAGAAGAAAACCGAACTTCTCAAACGAAAAGAAAACAACAAATTAAGTCATCTCAGGATGTCTTAACGAAAATGCTTAGAGAAGCGAACCACACTTCTTAAGCGAAAAGAAATAAGATAAATTAAGTCATCTCAGTGATGCCTTAACGAAAATGCTTAGAGAAGCGAACCGCACTTCTTAAGCGAAAAGAAATAAGATAAATTAAACATCTCAATGATGCCTTAACGAAAATTCTTAGAGAAGCGAACCGCACTTCTTAAGCGAAAAGAAATAAGATAATTAAGTTATCTCAGCGATGCCTTAACAAAAATTCTTAGAGAACGAAAATGCACTAGACCCTAGATGTCGATCTGACAAAAGCGGACTTCGGCAGGGATAAAAAAATTCATGTTTAGCATGTAGGTCTGACATAAATGTTTCGACAGTTGACAAGCTTTCTTCTTTGCAAATATATACAAATATGTTGAACAATTTTATCATTGGCAAAATCTTCGTCTTGTAGCTGCTGAGCTGATATTGAATTTCCTACAAACAAGAGATAAACTTCACTGGGGAGTAGAGGAATCAAGTTCAACACCGGCTGAGGGGAATAGACGCTTCCATAGTGGATAGATCCTCCACCCGTAAGTATGGTGCTGACAATGCATAGCGATAACATGTATTGACATGTTCAAACAATTTGATGTTACTATAGATCTTTTGAAATCTTTTAGTCATCCCACCTGGTAGATGCATATTTTTGTTGAATAAGCAAGTAATACACTGGGTAAGTAAACACACCAGAGATTCACAAGGGATTAACTAAGAACAACTCAGAGAATCGGGTCTATAATGGACTTTTGCCACTAAGACTTTCTCGGGAGGTTGTTATCTGGAGAGAATAACAAAAATGGATTTAAAGTTGTTGCAAACCTATTGCAACAGGTCCTCTTGGGGAAACTGAAGAGTCCTTGGAGAACGCTTCAAAAGAAACTCTACGGAGAAAGATCATTGGGGAAAACCCGAGTAAGAAATTTCGTTGATACAAGAGTTCACTTGGGGAAGATCAACCACTTGGAAGAGATTCAATTTGAGAATCATCACTGTTGTAGATCAATATTATGAATAAGCCTTCAAAATTATGGCAACAAGAACTAAGTCTGTCATTCGAGAAGTAGTCTTCTGATTCTGCTAAGAACCACTAGTTGATCTTGGAATATCTCGAGTCTTGGCTGGGGTTTATGCATGAATATATTGAATGAATGAATGAATGCATGAATATACTAGTTAATGCATTGGCTGTCGAACTGAATTCTCGACGTCGCTAGACATCGAACAAAAAGAAATGACCAAAACCAAAGATACACCAAACAAACCACAACTGCTGTTGGTAGGACATACCTATCCCTCGAGGAAGAGATAAAAATTAGTTCTATATCGTCACCATGATGATTACAGATGTACTTCCAATTCAGAGAAACAGACACAATATTTAGAAGGTCAATCATTCCCCTACATTCCGTTGATCAAAACGATTTCAAGTTTTCCAAAGGCTTTATTGTCTCACCATTTTTTTAATGATTTTCAATTTTTATCTAAAATAGCAGCGACATTAAGCTAAACAGGCAGAAAAGATAAAAAAATCATAGGAGAAGGAACAATGTTCAACTGAACAATCCTTTTATTTAAAAATATGAGAAGAATAACTCATATATGAGGAGTTTGTACATAAAGATGCACATTCCTTTGGGAGGAACATACTGGAGAGAGTAAGTCTATACACGTTTTCTTAAAACAATAAGGAAATTGAAACTTAACTTCATTGAACCATAAACATGCTACTCTCCCTCCTGACTGCTATTCTTCATCACTTCACTTTTGGAGATGGTGATTTAACTGATCCCTTCCATCTGAGCTTTCGTCGTGACACGGAAACACAAACTATAGCATTATTCCCTAACTTTTGTGAACCACCTTCTCATCAGATTTCGGTTCACCGGGACACATACCCTCTTTTTCTTAAGCCGCCCTTTCGGGTTTTCAGCTTACCAGGCTTAATTTTTTTCTCTTCTCTTTTTTTAGACATAATACTTCTTGACCGCGTCTGAGTTAACAACATGTGCAGATCTTCTCCATCCATATTGGTGAGAATAAGAGCTCCTCCAGAGAAAACCTTCTTCACCATATATGGTCCTTCATAGTTCGGCACCCATTTGCGGCGAGGGTCTTTATATGGAGAGATTATCCTTTTCAGCACCAAATCGCCCACTTTGAACACCCGAGGGTGTACCTTCTTGTCAAAAGCTCTCTTGATTCTCTTCTAGTAAAGCTGGCCATGACAAAGTGTTGTCAACCTCTTCTCTTCAATCAGATTGAGTTGGTCATACCTATTTCGAACCCATTCTGCTTCTTCTTATTTTGTTTCCATCAGAACTCTGAGGGAAGGAATCTCAACTTCTATGGGAAGTACTGCCTCCATACCGTAGATGAGAGAATAAGGTGTTGCCCATGTCGAAGTGTGAATAGACATTATGTATCCATGCAAAGCGAAAGGCAACATCTCGTGCCAATCCTTATACGTCTTCACCGTCTTCTGAAGTATCTTCTTAATATTCTTGTTAGTTGCTTCAACAACGCCATTCATCTTCGGCCTGTAAGGTGACGAGTTGTGATGCTCTATCTTGAAGGTGTCACACAACTCTTTCATCATCTTATTGTTAAGATTTGTCCCATTGTCGGTAATAATCTTGCCATGAGTACCATAGCGACAAATTATCTCATTCTTGATAGATTGGGTAACCACTTGCTGTGTCACATTAGCATACGAAGTGGCCTCAATCCACTTGGTGAAATAGTCTATAGCAACCAGTATGAAACGATGTCCATTAGAAACTTTCGGCTCAACCATTCCAATAATATTTATTCCCCATATAGCGAACAGCCATGATGAAGTCAGGATATTTAGATGGGAGGGTGGCACGTGCACTTTATCAGCATAAATTTGACACTTATGACACCTCATTGCATAGACAACACAATCCGTTTCCATGGTCATCCAGTAATAACCATCTCTAAGAATCTGCAGGATTGCCATTGCATGCCCATTTACATGAATACCGAAAGAACCTTCATGAATTTCTTTGATAACTTGAACTTCTTCGTGTCTATCCATGCATCTAAGCAAGACCAAATCAAAATTCTATTTGTACAACACTCCGCTACTTAAGAAAAAGATAGCAGACAACTTCATCAAGGTCTTCTTATCAGTGATAGATGCCCCTTCTGGGTATTCGTTTTTCTCTATGTATTGTTTGATGTCATAAAACCAGGGTTTGCCATCAGTCTCCTCATCAACCGTCACACAATAACTAGGTTCATCCAGACGCTCAATAGTGATAGAAGGTGCTTCATTAGCCCACTTGACCTTGAACATTGAAGACAAAGTGCCAAGGCATCAACTATCTGATTTTCCTCTCTAGGAATATGATGGAAAGTGATTTCATCAAAATACGGTATCAGCTTCAAAACATGATCCCTATTCAAAATCAACTTTTCATTACGAGTTTCCCATTCTGCTTTGACCTGGAAAATGACAAGTGCTGAATCATAATAAACTTCAAGGATTTTGATCCTTAAGTCAATGGCTGCCTCAATCCCAAAGATACAAGCTTCATATTCTGCCATATTGTTTGTACAATCGAGGCAAATCCTAACAGTGAAGGGAATATGATATCCTGTTGGAGAGGTAATAATTGCCCCAATTCCATGACCTACCGCATTGGACGCACCACGAATACAAGCGTCCATCGAGATCCGGGTTCAGGTCCTTCTTCCGGGCTGGGAATATTACAATCTCTGATAAACATAACATCTTCATCCGAGAAATCAAAATTCATTGGCTGGTAATCTTTCATGGGCTGGTGAGCAAGGTATTATGATGCAACACTTCCTTTAATAGCCTTCTGTGTCACGTACTGGATGTCATATTCTGACAGTAACATTTGCCAATGCGCAATCCTGCTCACTGAAGCTGGTTTCTCAAAGATATACTTAATGGGGCCCATCTTGGATATTACCATCGTGGTATGACACACCATGTACTGCCTCAAACAGCGAGAAGCCCATGCCAAAGCACAACAAGTTTTTTCCAACAAAGAGTACCGGCTCTCACAATATGTGAACTTCTTACTCAAGTAATATATCCCATGCTCCTTTCTTCCTGACTCATCATGTTGTCCTAGGACACAACCCATGGATCCTTCAAGCACAGTCAAGTACATTATAAGAGGTTTCCCTGGAATAGGTGGTATTAAGATTGGTGGTTCTTGCGAATACTCCTTAATTTTATCAAACGTCCGTTCACAATCATCATTCCACACAATTGCCTGATCTTTCTTTAATAACTTGAACATTGGTTCGCAAGTGGCTATCAAATGTGAGATAAATCTAGAAATGTAGTTCAAACGTCCCAAGAAACCACGAATCTCTTTCTCTGTTCTTGGTGCAGGCATATCCTGAATAGCCTTTACTTTATTGGGGTCCACTTCTATGCCTCGCTGGCTCACTATGAAACCAAGCAACTTCCCAGATCGAACCCCAAAAGTGCACTTGTTTAGATTCAAATGGAGTCTATACTTCCTCAACCTGTCAAACAACTTCCTTAAATGAATAATATGCTCTTCTTCAGTCTGAGATTTAGCAATCATATCGTCCACATATACTTCTATTTCTTTATGCATCATGTCGTGGAAAAGGGTTACCATGGCTCTATGATAAGTTACCCCCGCATTTTTTAATCCAAATGGCATGACCTTGTAACAGAAGGTGCCCCAAGGGGCCGTAAATATCGTCTTCAACATATCTGCATGATCCATTTTAATCTGATTATATCCTGAGAAACCATCCATGAAAGAAAACACAGAGGACCGAGCTATGTTGTCAACTAAAACATCAATGTGAGGCAGAGGGAAATCATCCTTCGAGCCAACTTTGTCAGATCTCTATAGTCCACACACATTCGTAATTTTCCATCCTTCTTGGGGATAAGTACAATATTGGCAATCCAGTCTGGATATACTAACATAGCAAGGAAACCAGCTTCAAGTTGTTTTTTGACTTGATCTCGAATCTTGGCCATTTCTGGATGTGTTCTCCTCGGTTTCTTCTTTACAAGCGAACATTCAAGCTTTAACGGCAGCTTATGCATAACAATATCAGTGTTAAGACCAGGCATATCTTGGTACGACCATGCAAACATATCCACATACTTTGGCAACAAACAGACCAACTCATCGTTTATCCCTTGCTCTAAAGCAGCTCTAACTTTGACCTTCTTACGATCCTTTTCAGTCCCCAGATTGATCACATCGACTGGTTCTTGATGAGGTTGGATCATGTTTTCTTCATGCTCAACCAGACGCATCAACTCTTCAGGAAGTTCACATTCTTCCTCACCATCGTCATCAGCTTGGTTGATCGGGAAATCGAAGTCGAAAGGAATTACAACATGGCTATGTTCAATAAGTTTAGTTTCAGGTGATCTGCATAAATGATTGATTTTATTTTTTAGCTATGTATATTTTAACAAAAAATAAAATGAAAATGTTGTTGTTTTCACATGTATGTACTGGAAAGTGGAAGTAAAACGAAAAATAAAGTAAAAAGAGATCTCAAATTGAATAAAAAAATGCACTTTTAATTAAAGATAAAAATCTTGTTCATTAAACGAGGTAAGCCTTACAAAGAGATCTTTTGTGCCTTGGGCAGAGCACATGATTTTTGTTTTGAAAAACAAGAAATTACTTTGAAAAAGAAATGATCGGGGTAACATCTCTGACAATCTAGTTTTTAGGAGCAACACCAGGGGGAGTACAGAACACCATCTTGGAGAACTCAGTTGCGTACTCATCATTATCAATGGCGTTGATAGCCTCTCTCTAGAACAGAAACCTTTTGCAACAAAAGTATCTTCAAGGCGAGGGATCTCTTTTTTGCCTGCCTCTGACTTTCCACCGATCTTGAAGGAGGGTTGGTATTCGAGTCCACCTTGTCTTTATTTTCCACCGCTTCTATCAATGTTCCCCATCCTTATGGGTTTCCAGTATCAATGAGGGCCTTAACATCCTGCCAGCAGGCCATGTTACCCTTGGGTTTCTCAGCAGCCTTCGTTTCTTTCGGCACCGTACCCATAATCTCCAGAGCTTGAAAAAGAGTTTCGTTCACTTCATCACCAACATCAACATACCTGAATTAAGACAAATGACTAACTAAATATTCCTCTTCACCACCGACCTTTGCCACCTGATTGTGCAATAAGAACTTTAACTTCAGATGGAGTGTTGAAGTAATAGCTTTAGCTCCATGTATCCAGGGTCTTCCAAACAAACAACTGTAAGCTGGAAAAATGTCCATCACCTGAAAAGTGATATTGAACAGCTAAGGTCCTATGAGCACGGGGAGGTCAATCTCTCCTATTGCCATCCTTCGGGAGCCATCAAAATCTTTCACTATCAGAGAACTGGGTTTCATAACTGCTCCTTCTATCTATAGTTGAGCCAAAGTTATCTTTGGGATCACATTCAAGGTTGAACCTATATCAACTAACACTCTAGCAAGAGCCGCATCAGTGAAAAATAAGCAACTGTTATCATTCAAGCTTGAAATGGCAACATCCAACTGATTCACTGTAATATCCTCAACTACATACGCATTGTCAAGGAACTACAGTAGAGCCATTTTGTGGGCCTCAGAATTCTTCAACAAGGATAAGATTGAAATGTTTGCGGGGGTTTGGCTAAGCTGGTCAACCACTTTGTAATCACTCATCTTGATGATCTTTAGAGTTTCATCATTTGGACTAAAGACATCCCTCAACTCTTCTGCACTTAAATCAACACCCACGTTCTTCTTTTGGGGAGATTCCGACACTTTCTCTACAACCCTACTTTTGTCAAATATTGGTGATAAATATGACTACTACAGGTCATGCTACTTGTACCAACGATATTTTCAACAGCAGGTTCTTCCAACACCACAGGCTTGTCACCCATAACAACCTCAGGTGTATAATTCCAAGGCACAACATTGGTATTTTCATAAGGAATTCGAATAGGGGGTAAACCACCATTGGTTCGATATCGGTAACTGGCCCTTCATTTGTCGTGATAAGAAACACCAGAGGTACATGGATTCTCCTATTGTTGATCAATGGCACCACCACATCCACTTCGTTCTCCACATGAGCCCAACCAAACTAAATTTGGTGTTGGCTTACTAACCTTTGTAGATATACTTTGAACTGGGAACATTGTCGTGGATCCAACTGGCATACTTGACAATCATCATATATATCTTTCAGCAAATTATCTTTACTTAAATCTTCGAATACCACCTTTAATGAAGTCTTCAATTCATTCATATCCATAACTAGGCTCCTTTCATCTTCAACCAAAGCATTTATCGATGATGCCCTATGTCCTGGAAAAGGGTTACTAGCAATATTGGGAACATCAACGAAAGTTAATAATTTTTTATCGATAAGCTCCAGAACCCTGCACTTAAATGCGAAACAATCCTCAGTAGTATGACCAGGAGAATTGGAATGATAAGCACATCTTGCATTTTCATTGAACCATGGCTTGGGTGGTCCATGCATAGGATTCAACTCTCTAGGCACCACTCTCCCATCTTGAACTAGATACGGTAGTAGACTTGTACACGTCATAGGAATTAGCTGGATTTCCTCCTTAGTATATCTGTGGTATTGAGCACCCTTAGGTTGGACCTGACCTTTGCTAGGGATTTTGCTCTGTTGCTGTTGGGAAGCTTGATTCGGGGAAATTTGGGCAGGAAAAGCCATTGGCATCTCCATCTGTTGCTGATAAGGCATGCCAGGATATTGCATGGCTGCAACATAAGGGTATGGCATGTATGGAACCTGAATAGGAGTAGGTTTATTTGACTGTCGTCCTCTTCCTCTACCCTTTGGCTCATAGATAGCATTGGCCTCAAGCTCTTTCCTCTTAAAACTTTTGAATGGTTTCTTTGCAGCAGGCGATCCAACAGTTCCTCCTAATACCTTACCAGTTTTTAAACCTTCTTCTATATTTTCACCTACCATCACCAAGTTAGAGAAATCAAAAAAAGTACTCCCCAACAATCTTTCATAGTATTGAGATGGTAACGTTCCCATAAACAAATCATTCAATTCTCTTTCCACTAAGGGCGGTTGAACTCTGGCAGCAACTTCTCCCCACCTTTGGGCATATTCCTTAAAGGACTCTTTCTCCTTTTGGGACATATTCTGTAGTTACGTACGGTTAGGAGCCATGATTGTATTATAGTGATATTGTTTAGAAAAGGCAGTAGACAAATCATCCCAGGAATGGATGTCAGACTTCTCCATTTGCATATACCAATCGAGAGATGCCCCTGAAAGGATGTCTTGGAAACAGTGTATCATCAGTTTGCTATCTTTGATATGCGCCACCATCTTGCGACAATACATCCTCAAATGGTTCTCAGGACAACTTACCCCTTTGTATTTTTCAAAGTCCAGAACCTTGAATTTTGGGGGAATCACAACATCGGGTACAAGACAAATTTCCAATACGCTCATTCCAACAATATGCTTCCCTCTCAAATCCTTCATTTGTTCAGCCAAATCTTTGCATATATTCTACGCAGCCATATCTTGAAAAGGAACAAAACTGCCCAAAGGTACAACGTTCTGGTAATATTGGCTCATATAATCATCTTGCATCTCTTCATCAGCTTGAGGAGACACATACCGGTTGTTCTCTTGATCATCTTCATCCCGATTTTGCTCATTATTTCCCATAGCCTGTGTAGAAACATGTGCTACAGCAGTAGTACCATGATGGTTGGCTCCATTGAAGATATCAGCATGCATCCCATAAAGTAACGGGTTGGGTACTTGCACACCAGCCAAATGAGACCGAGTGTTGTTGACATTTCGGTGGACTCTTGCATTGCCAACAACTAAAGGAGGAATGGCAGCAGTTTCTGCATTCGTGACGAAGGATGTCCCAATAGTGTTAGCAGCTTGAGTTATAGTGGAAGCATTGAAAGTAGCAGCAGCATTGTTCGCTGCAGCAGCGACAGTAGTAGCAACAATAGTAGCGGCTTCATTGGCGGCTCGTTCTTCTTACCTCCTATGTTGAGTAGTCATCATTTCCATAAGTTGGTCCATCTCGAACTTTAAACCATCGATATCCCCTTGCATAGCATCTTGTCTAGCTTCATATTGATCCATAGCTTTCTTCGTGTTGGCCCTCGTACCATACGGATGTCGAGTAGTCAACTTGAACCTAGACGAGAGGAAATGTAATGAGCTTGGAGTCCTTTTTATATATATATATATATATATATATATATATATATATATATATATATATATATATATATATATATATATATATATATATATATATATATATATATATATATATATATATATATATATATATATATATATATATATATATATATATATATATATATATATATATATATATATGCATATATATCAATGGAGAATAACCCATAATGGATGATGTTTAACACTAAGCATACAGTTCTATTTCCAAGCTTTGCTTTTTGGGTCTAACTCCTTCTTGCGTGTTTTACGCTTGTATTCCCACATATACTTTCTATTTGCTTGCTTTTTGGTCTAACTCCTTCTTGCAGTGTTTTACGCTTGTATACCCTTGTATACATTCTATTTGCTTTTGCTTTTGGGTCTAACTCGCTTGTTGCTTTTACGTTTTATACGCCAATATACTTTTTGCTTGCTTTTTGGTCTAACTCCTTCTTGCAGTGTGTTTTGCGCTTAATACCCCATATATATACATGCTTTTTTTGCTTGCTTTTTGGGTTTGCAATACCCATACATTTTGTTTGCTTGCTTGGGTCTACCCTTGCTGTATATACTTATTTGCTTGCTTTTTGGTCTAACCCCTTCTTGCATGTGTGTTGTTTGCGCTTCTATACCCACATATACATTCTATTTGCTTGATTTTTGTCTAACTTCTTTCTTGCAGGTGTTTTCACTTGTATACCCACGTATACATTCTATTTTCTTGCTTTTTGGGTCTAACTCCTTCTTGTGTGTGTTTTTTGTTGTATACCCACATATACATTTTATTTGCTTGCTTTTTGGGTCTAACTCCCTTCTTGTAGGTGTTTTACGCTTGTATACCCACGTATACATTCTATTTGCTTTCTTTTTGGGTCTAACTCCCTTCTTGTAGGTGTTTTACGCTTGTATACCCACATATACATTCTATTTGCTTGCTTTTTGGATCTAACTCCCTTCTTGCAGGTGTTTTTCCTTGTATACCCACATATACATTTTATTTGCTTGCTTTTTGAGTCTAAATCCCTTCTTGCAGTTGTTTTACGCTTCTATACCCACATATGCATTCTATTTGCTTACTTTTTGTGTCTAACTCCCTTCTGGCTGGTGTTTTACGTTTCTATACCCACATATACATTCTATTTGCTTGCTTTTTGGGTCTAACTCCCTTCTTGCAGGTGTTTTACGCTTGTATACCCATCTATACTTTCTATTTGCTTACTTTTTTGATCTAACTCCCTTCTTGCAGGTGTTTTACGCTTGTATACCCATATATACTTTCTATTTGCTTACTTTTTTGATCTAACTCCCTTCTTGCAGGTGTTTTGTGCTTGTATACCCATGTATACATTTTATTTGCTTTTTGGTTTAACCTCCTTGCTGTGTGTTTTATGTTTGTATGTATACGTTCTATTTGCTTGCTTTTTGGGTATAACTCATTTCTTGCAGGTGTTTCGCGCTTGTATACCCTTGTATACATTCTATTTGCATGCTTTGTAAGTCTAACTCCCTTCTTGCAGGTGTTTTACGTTTGTATACCCACGTATACATTCTATTTGCTTACTTTTTGAGTCTAACTCCCTTCTTGCAGTTGTTTTACGCTTCTATACCCACATATGCATTCTATTTGCTTGCTTTTTGGGTCTAACTCCCTCCTTGCAGGTGTTTTATGTTTGTAAACCCACGTATACGTTCTATTTGCTTGCTTTTTGGGTATAACTCCCTTCTTGCAGGTGTTTTGCGCTTGTATACCCTTGTATACATTCTATTTGCATGCTTTGTGGGTCTAACTCCCTTCTTGCAGGTGTTTTACGTTTGTATACCCACGTATACATTCTATTTGCTTGCTTTTTGGGTCAAACTCCCTTATTGCAGGTGTTTTACGCTTGTATACCCACATATACTTTCTAGTTGCTTGCTTTTTTGATCTAACTCGCTTCTTGCAGGTGTTTTGCGCTTGTATACCCACATATACATTATGTTTGCTAACTTTTTGGGTCTAACTCGTTGTTACAGGCGCTTGTATACCCACGTATACATTTTGTTTGCTTGCTTTTTGGGTCTAACTCCCTTCTTGCAGGTGTTTTGCGCTTTAATACCCTTCTTGTAGGTGTTTTGTGCTTGTATACCCATGTATACATTCTATTTGCTTGCTTTTTGGGTCTAACTCCCTTCTTGCAGGTGTTTTGCGCTTCTATACCCACATATACATTCTATTTGCTTGATTTTTTTGTCTAACTTCGTTCTTGCAGGTGTTTTCCACTTGTATACCTACGTATACATTCTATTTGCTTGCTTTTTGGGTCCAACTCCCTTCTTGCAGGTGTTTTGCGCTTTTATACCCACATATACATTTTATTTGCTTGCTTTTTGGGACTAACTCCCTTCTTGCAGGTTTTTTACGTTTGTATACCCACGTATACATTCTATTTGCTTGCTTTTTGGGTCTAACTCCCTTCTTGCAGTAAGTGTTTTACGCTTGTATACCCACATATACTTTCTATTTGCTTGCTTTTTGGATCTAACTCCCTTCTTGCAGGAGTTTTGCGCTTGTATACCCACGTATACATTCTATTTGCTTGCTTTTTGGGTCTAACTCCTTCTTGGTGTGTTTTACGCTTGTATACCCACATATACTTTCTATTTGCTTGCTTTTTGGATCTAGCTCCCATCTTGCAGGAGTTTTGCGCTTGTATACCCACATATACATTCTATTTGCTTGCTTTTTGAGTCTAACTCCCTTCTTGCAGTTGTTTTACGCTTCTATACCCACATATGCATTCTATTTGCTTGCTTTTTGTGTCTAACTCCCTTCTTACTGGTGTTTTACGTTTCTATACCCACGTATACATTCTATTGGCTTGCTTTTGGGTCTAACTCCCTTCTTGCAGGTGTTTTAGGATTGTATACCCATATATACTTTCTATTTGCTCACTTTTTTGATCTAACTCCCTTCTTGCACGTGTTATACGCTTCTATACCCACATATGCATTCTATTTGCTTGCTTTTTGGGTCTAGCTCCCTTCTTACTGGTGTTTTACGTTTCTATACCCACGTATACATTCTATTTGCTTGCTTTTTGAGTCTAACTCCCTTCTTGCAGGTGTTATACGCTTCTATACCCACATATGCATTCTATTTGCTTGCTTTTTGGGTCTAACTCCCTCCTTGCAGGTGTTTTATGTTTGTAAACCCACGTATACGTTCTATTTGCTTGCTTTTTGGGTATAACTCCCTTCTTGCAGGTGTTTTGCGCTTGTATACCCTTGTATACATTCTATTTGCATGCTTTGTGGGTCTAACTCCCTTCTTGCAGGTGTTTTACGTTTGTATACCCACGTATACATTCTATTTGCTTGCTTTTTGGGTCTAACTCCCTTATTGCAGGTGTTTTACGCTTGTATACCCACATATACTTTCTAGTTGCTTGCTTTTTTGATCTAACTCCCTTCTTGCAGGTGTTTTGCGCTTGTATACCCACATATACATTATGTTTGCTTGCTTTTTGGGTCTAACTCGCTTGTTGCACGAGTTTTGCGCTTGTATACCCACGTATACATTTTGATTGCTTGCTTTTTGGGTCTAACTCCCTTCTTGCAGGTGTTTTGCGCTTTAATACCCATATATACATTTTATTTGCTTGCTTTTTGGGTCTAACACCCTTCTTGTAGGTGTTTTGTGCTTGTATACCCATGTATACATTCTATTTGCTTGCTTTTGGGTCTAACTCCCTTCTTGTAGGTGTTTGCGCTTCTATACCCACATATACATTCTATTTGCTTGATTTTTTGTCTAACTTCTTTCTTGTAGGTGTTTTCCACTTGTATACCAACGTATACATTCTATTTGCTTGCTTTTTGGGTCCAACTCCCTTCTTGCAGGTGTTTTGCGCTTTTATACCCACATATACATTTTATTTGCTTGCTTTTTGGGACTAACTCCCTTCTTGCAGGTTTTTTACGTTTGTATACCCACGCATACATTCTATTTGCTTGCTTTTTGGGTCTAACTCCCTTCTTGTAGGTGTTTTACGCTTGTATACCCACATATACTTGCTTGCTTTTTGGATCTAACTCCCTTCTTGCAGGAGTTTTGCGCTTGTATACCCACATATACATTCTATTTGCTTGCTTTTTGAGTCTAAATCCCTTCTTGCAGTTGTTTTACGCTTCTATACCCACATATGCATTCTATTTGCTTACTTTTTGTGTCTAACTCCCTTCTTGCTGGTGTTTTACGTTTCTATACCCACTTATACATTCTATTTGCTTGCTTTTTGGGTATAACTCCCTTCTTGCAGGTGTTTTACGCTTGTATACCCATATATACTTTCTATTTGCTTACTTTTTTGATCTAACTCCCTTCTTGCAGGTGTTTTACGCTTGTATACCCATATATACTTTCTATTTGCTTACTTTTTTGATCTAACTCCCTTCTTGCAGGTGTTTTATGCTTGTATACCCATGTATACATTTTATTTGCTTGCTTTTTGGGTTTAACTCCCTCCTTGCAGGTGTTTTATGTTTGTATGTATACGTTCTATTTGCTTGCTTTTTGGGTATAACTCATTTCTTGCAGGTGTTTCGCGCTTGTATACCCTTGTATACATTCTATTTGCATGCTTTGTAAGTCTAACTCCCTTCTTGCAGGTGTTTTACGTTTGTATACCCACGCATACATTCTATTTGTTTACTTTTTGAGTCTAACTCCCTTTTTGCAGTTGTTTTACGCTTCTATACCCACATATGCATTCTATTTGCTTGCTTTTTGGGTCTAACTCCCTCCTTGCAGGTGTTTTATGTTTGTAAACCCACGTATACGTTCTATTTGCTTGCTTTTTGGGTATAACTCCTTCTTGCGTGTGTGTTTTACCCTTGTATACATTCTATTTGCATGCTTTGTGGGTCTAACTCCTTCTTGGTGTTTTACGCTTGTATACCCACGTATACATTCTATTTGCTTGCTTTTTTGGGTCAAACTCCCTTATTGCAGGTGTTTTACGCTTGTATACCCACATATACTTTCTAGTTGCTTGCTTTTTTGATCTAACTCGCTTCTTGCAGGTGTTTTGCGCTTGTATACCCACATATACATTATGTTTGCTAACTTTTTGGGTCTAACTCGCTTGTTGCACGAGTTCTGCGCTTGTATACCCACGTATACATTTTGTTTGCTTGCTTTTTGGGTCTAACTCCCTTCTTGCAGGTGTTTTGCGCTTTAATACCCTTCTTGTAGGTGTTTTGTGCTTGTATACCCATGTATACATTCTATTTGCTTGCTTTTTGGGTCTAACTCCCTTCTTGCAGGT
This sequence comes from Vicia sativa, assembly GCA_021764765.1. Taxonomy (NCBI): domain Eukaryota; kingdom Viridiplantae; phylum Streptophyta; class Magnoliopsida; order Fabales; family Fabaceae; genus Vicia; species Vicia sativa. The sequence goes on along the minus strand of CM038792.1, from coordinate 299,934,778 downwards.
GTTTTGCGCTTCTATACCCACATATACTTTCTATTTGCTTGATTTTTTTGTCTAACTTCGTTCTTGCAGGTGTTTTCCACTTGTATACCAACGTATACATTCTATTTGCTTGCTTTTTGGGTCCAACTCCCTTCTTGCAGGTGTTTTGCGCTTTTATACCCACATATACATTTTATTTGCTTGCTTTTTGGGACTAACTCCCTTCTTGCAAGTGTTTTACGCTTGTATACCCACGTATACATTCTATTTGCTTGCTTTTTGGGTCTAACTCGCTTCTTGCAGGTGTTTTACGCTTGTATACCCACATATACTTTCTATTTGCTTGCTTTTTGGATCTAACTCCCTTCTTGCAGGAGTTTTGCATTGTATACCCACGTATACATTCTATTTGCTTGCTTTTTGGGTCTAACTCCCTACTTGCAGGTGTTTTACGCTTTTATACCCACATATACTTTCTATTTGCTTGCTTTTTGGATCTAGCTCCCATCTTGCAGGAGTTTTGCGCTTGTATACCCACATATACATTCTATTTGCTTGCTTTTTGAGTCTAACTCCCTTGTTGCAGTTGTTTTACGCTTCTATACCCACATATGCATTCTATTTGCTTGCTTTTTGTGTCTAACTCCCTTCTTACTGGTGTTTTACGTTTCTATACCCACGTATACATTCTATTGGCTTGCTTTTGGGTCTAACTCCCTTCTTGCAGGTGTTTTACGCTTGTATACCCATATATACTTTCTATTTGCTTACTTTTTTGATCTAACTCCCTTCTTGCACGTGTTATACGCTTCTATACCCACATATGCATTCTATTTGCTTGCTTTTTGGGTCTAGCTCCCTTCTTACTGGTTTTTTACGTTTCTATACCCACGTATACATTCTATTTGCTTGCTTTTTGAGTCTAACTCCCTTCTTGCAGGTGTTATACGCTTCTATACCCACATATGCATTCTATTTGCTTGCTTTTTGGGTCTAACTCCCTTCTTGCAGGTGTTTTATGTTTGTATACCCACGTATACGTTCTATTTGCTTGCTTTTTGGGTCTAACTCCCTTCTTGCAGGTGTTTTACGCTTGTATACCCATATATACTTTCTATTTGTTACTTTTTTGATCTAACTCCCTTCTTGCAGGTGTTTTGTGCTTGTATACCCATGTATACATTTTATTTGCTTGCTTTTTGAGTCTAACTCCCTTCTTGCAGGTGTTATACGCTTCTATACCCACATATGCATTCTATTTGCTTGCTTTTGGTCTAACTCTCTCCTTGCAGGTGTTTTATGTTTGTATACCCACATATACGTTCTATTTGCTTGCTTTTTGGGTATGACTCCGTTCTTGCCGGTGTTTTGCGCTTGTATACATTCTATTTGCTTGCTTTGTGGGTCTAACTCCCTTCTTGTAGGTGTATACATTCTATTTGCTTGCTTTTTGGGTCTAACTCCCTTCTTGCAGGTGTTTTACGCTTGTATACCCACATATACTTTCTATTTGCTTGCTTTTTGATCTAACTCCCTTCTTATAGGTGTTTTGCGCTTGTATACCCACATATACATTCTGTTTGCTTGCTTTTTGGGTCTAACTCACTTGTTGCACGAGTTTTGCGCTTGTATGGGTACGTATACATTCTGTTTGCTTGGTTTTTGGGTCTAACTCCCTTCTTGCAGGTGTTTTGCGCTTTAATACCCATATATACATTTTATTTGCTTGCTTTTTGGGTCTCACACCCTTCTTGTAGGTGTTTTTTCCTTGTATACCCATGTATACATTCTATTTGCTTGCTTTTTGGGTCCAACTCATTCTTGCAGGTGTTTTGCGCTTTTATACCCACATATACATTTTATTTGCTTGCTTTTTGGGACTAACTCCCTTCTTGCAGGTTTTTTACGTTTGTATACCCACGTATACATTCTATTTGCTTGCTTTTTGGGTCTAACTCCCTTCTTGCAGGTGTTTTACGCTTGTATACCCATATATACTTTCTATTTGCTTACTTTTTTTATCTAACTCCCTTCTTGCAGGTGTTATACGCTTCTATACCCACATATGCATTTTATTTGCTTGCTTTTTGGGTCTAACTCCCTCCTTGCAGGTGTTTTATGTTTGTATACCCACGTATACGTTCTATTTGCTTGCTTTTGGGTATAACTCCCTTCTTGCAGGTGTTTTGTGCTTGTATACCCTTGTATTCATTCTATTTGCATGCTTTGTGGGTCTAACTCCCTTCTTGCAGGTGTTTTACGTTTGTATACCCTCGTATACATTCTATTTGCTTGCTTTTTGAGTCTAACTCCCTTCTTACTGGTGTTTTACGCTTCTATACCCACGTATACATTCTATTTGCTTGCTTTTTGAGTCTAACTCCTTCTTGTGTGTTATACGCTTCTATTCCCACATATGCATTCTATTTGCTTGCTTTCTGGGTCTAACTCCCTCCTTGCAGAGGTGTTTTGCGCTTTAATACCCATATATACATTTTATTTGCTTGCTTTTTGGGTCTAACACCCTTCTTGTAGGTGTTTTGTGCTTGCATACCGTTGTATACATTCTATTTGCTTGCTTTTTGGGTCTAACTCCCTTCTTGCAGGTGTTTTGCGCTTCTATACCCACATATACATTCTATTTGCTTGATTTTTTTGTCTAACTTCGTTCTTGCAGGTGTTTTCCACTTGTATACGAACGTATACATTCTATTTGATTTCTTTTTGAGTCTAACTCCATTCTTGCAGTTGTTTTACGCTTCTATACCCACATATGCATTATATTTGCTTGCTTTTCGGGTCTAACTCCCTCCTTGCAGGTGTTTTATGTTTGTATACCCACGTATACGTTCTATTTGCTTGCTTTTTGGGTATAACTCCCTTCTTGCAGGTGTTTTGCGCTTGGATACCCTTGTATATATTCTATTTGCTTGTTTGTGGGTCTAACTCCCTTCTTGCAGGTGTATACATTCTATTTGCTTGCTTTTTGGGTCTAACTCCCTTCTTGCAGGTGTTTTACGCTTGTATACCCATATACTTTCTATTTGCTTACTTTTTGATAACTCCCTTCTGCAGTGTGTTTATGCTTGTATACCCATGTATACATTTTATTTGCTTGCTTTTTGAGTCTAACTCCTTTCTTGCAGGTGTTATACGCTTCTATACCCACATATGCATTCTATTTGCTTGCTTTTTGGGTCTAACTCCCTCCTTGCAGGTGTTTTATGTTTGTATACCCACGTATACGTTCTATTTGCTTGCTTTTTGGGTATTACTCCCTTCTTGCAGGTGTTTTGCGCTTGTATACCCTTGTATACATTCTATTTGCATGCTTTGTGGGTCTAACTCCCTTCTTGCAGGTGTTTTACGTTTGTATACCCACGTATACATTCTATTTGCTTGCTTTTTGGGTCTAACTCCCTTATTGCAGGTGTTTTACGCTTGTATACCCACATATACTTTCTAGTTGCTTGCTTTTTTGATCTAACTCCCTTCTTGCAGGTGTTTTGCGCTTGTATACCCACATATACATTCTATTTGCTTGCTTTTTGAGTCTAACTCCCTTCTTACTGGTGTTTTACGCTTCTATACCCACGTATACATTCTATTTGCTTGCTTTTTGAGTCTAACTCCCTTCTTGCAGGTGTTATACGCTTCTATTCCCACATATGCAATCTATTTGCTTGCTTTTTGGGTCTAACTCCCTCCTTGCAGGTGTTTTGCGCTTTAATACCCATATATACATTTCATTTGCTTGCTTTTTGGGTCTAACACCCTTCTTGTAGGTGTTTTGTGCTTTTATACCCTTGTATACATTCTATTTGCTTGCTTTTTGGGTCTAACTCCCTTCTTGCAGGTGTTTTGCGCTTCTATACCCACATATACATTCTATTTGCTTGATTTTTTTGTCTAACTTCGTTCTTGCAGGTGTTTTCCACTTGTATACCAACGTATACATTCTATTTGCTTGCCTTTTGGGTCCAACTCCCTTCCTGCAGGTGTTTTGCGCGTTTATACCCACATATACATTTTATTTGCTTGCTTTTTGGGATTAACTGCCTTCTTGCAGGTCTTTTACGTTTGTATACCCACGTATACATTCTATTTGCTTGCTTTTTGGGTCTAACTCCCTTCTTGCAGGTGTTTTACGCTGTATACCCACATATACTTTCTATTTGCTTGCTTTTTGGATCTAACTCCCTTCTTGCAGGAGTTTGGCGCTTGTATACCCACGTATACATTCTATTTGCTTGCTTTTTAGGTCTAACTCCCTTCTTGCAGGTGTTTTACGCTTGTATACCCACATATACTTTCTATTTGCTTGCTTTTTGGATCTAACTCCCATCTTGCAGGAGTTTTGCGCTTGTATACCCACATATACATTCTATTTGCTTTCTTTTTGAGTCTAACTCCATTCTTGCAGTTGTTTTACGCTTCTATACCCACATATGCATTATATTTGCTTGCTTTTTGGGTCTAACTCCCTCCTTGCAGGTGTTTTATGTTTGTATAAACGACACGTCTCTATTTGCTTGCTTTTTGAGTCTAACTCCCTTCTTACTGGTGTTTTACGCTTCTATACCCACGTATACATTCTATTTGCTTGCTTTTTGAGTCTAACTCCCTTCTTGCAGGTGTTATACGCTTCTATTCCCACATATGCATTCTATTTGCTTGCTTTGGGTCTAACCTCCTTGCGTGTGTTTTTGCTTTTACCCATATATACATTTTATTTGCTTGCTTTTTGGGTCCAACACCCTTCTTGTAGGTGTTTTGTGCTTGCATACCGTTGTATACATTCTATTTGCTTGCTTTTTGGGTCTAACTCCCTTCTTGCAGGTGTTTTGCGCTTCTATACCCATATATACATTCTATTTGCTTGATTTTTTTGTCTAACTCCGTCTTTGCAGTGTTTTCACTTGTATACGAACGTATACATTCTATTTGATTTCTTTTTGAGTCTAACTCCATTCTTGCAGTTGTTTTACGCTTCTATACCCACATATGCATTATATTTGCTTGCTTTTCGGGTCTAACTCCCTCCTTGCAGGTGTTTTATGTTTGTATACCCACATATACGTTCTATTTGCTTGCTTTTGGGTATAACTCCTTCTTGTGTTTTTGCGCTTGATACCCTATATATTCTATTTGCTTGTTTGTGGGTCTAACTCCCTTCTTGCAGGTGTATACATTCTATTTGCTTGCTTTTTGGGTCTAACTCCCTTCTTGCAGGTGTTTTACGCTTGTATACCCATATATACTTTCTATTTGCTTACTTTTTTGATATAACTCCCTTCTTGCAGGTGTTTTATGCTTGTATACCCATGTATACATTTTATTTGCTTGCTTTTTGAGTCTAACTCCTTTCTTGCAGGTGTTATACGCTTCTATACCCACATATGCATTCTATTTGCTTGCTTTTTGGGTCTAACTCCCTCCTTGCAGGTGTTTTATGTTTGTATACCCACGTATACGTTCTATTTGCTTGCTTTTTGGGTATTACTCCCTTCTTGCAGGTGTTTTGCGCTTGTATACCCTTGTATACATTCTATTTGCTTGCTTTGTGGGTCTAACCCTTCTCGTGTGTTTTACGTTTATAACCACGATACATTCTATTTGCTTGCTTTTTGGGTCTAACTCCCTTATTGCAGGTGTTTTACGCTTGTATACCCACATATACTTTCTAGTTGCTTGCTTTTTTGCTCTAACTCCCTTCTTGCAGGTGTTTTTTGCGCTTGTATACCCACATATACATTCTATTTGCTTGCTTTTTGAGTCTAACTCCCTTCTTACTGGTGTTTTACGCTTCTATACCCACGTATACATTCTATTTGCTTGCTTTTTGAGTCTAACTCCCTTCTTGCAGGTGTTATACGCTTCTATTCCAACATATGCAATCTATTTGCTTGCTTTTTGGGTCTAACTCCCTCCTTGCAGGTGTTTTGCGCTTTAATACCCATATATACATTTCATTTGCTTGCTTTTTGGGTCTAACACCCTTCTTGTAGGTGTTTTGTGCTTTTATACCCTTGTATACATTCTATTTGCTTGCTTTTTGGGTCTAACTCCCTTCTTGTAGGTGTTTTACGCTTCTATACCCACATATACATTCTATTTGCTTGATTTTTTGTCTAACTTCTTGCAGTGTTTTCACTTGTATACCAACGTATACATTCTATTTGCTTGCCTTTGGGTTCAACTCCTTCTTGGTGTGTTTTGCGTTTATACCCACATACATTTTATTTGCTTGCTTTTGGGACTAACTTCCTTCTTGTCTTTACGTTTGTATACCCACGTATACATTCTATTTGCTTGCTTTTTGGGTCTAACTCCCTTCTTGCAGGTGTTTTACGCTGTATACCCACATATACTTTCTATTTGCTTGCTTTTTGGATCTAACTCCCTTCTTGCAGGAGTTTGGCGCTTGTATACCCACGTATACATTCTATTTGCTTGCTTTTTAGGTCTAACTCCCTTCTTGCAGGTGTTTTACGCTTGTATACCCACATATACTTTCTATTTGCTTGCTTTTTGGATCTAACTCCCATCTTGCAGGAGTTTTGCGCTTGTATACCCACATATACATTCTATTTGCTTTCTTTTTGAGTCTAACTCCATTCTTGCAGTTGTTTTACGCTTCTATACCCACATATGCATTATATTTGCTTGCTTTTTGGGTCTAACTCCCTCCTTGCAGGTGTTTTATGTTTGTATACCCACGTATACGTTCTATTTGCTTGCTTTTTGAGTCTAACTCCCTTCTTACTGGTGTTTTACGCTTCTATACCCACGTATACATTCTATTTGCTTGCTTTTTGAGTCTAACTCCCTTCTTGCAGGTGTTATACGCTTCTATTCCCACATATGCATTCTATTTGCTTGCTTTCTAGGTCTAACTCCCTCCTTGCAGGTGTTTTGCGCTTTAATACCCATATATGCATTTTATTTGCTTGCTTTTTGGGTCCAACACCCTTCTTGTAGGTGTTTTGTGCTTGCATACCGTTGTATACATTCTATTTGCTTGCTTTTTGGGTCTAACTCCCTTCTTGCAGGTGTTTTGCGCTTCTATACCCATATATACATTCTATTTGCTTGATTTTTTTGTCTAACTTCGTTCTTGCAGGTGTTTTCCACTTGTATACGAACGTATACATTCTATTTGATTTCTTTTTGAGTCTAACTCCATTCTTGCAGTTGTTTTACGCTTCTATACCCACATATACATTATATTTGCTTGCTTTTCGGGTCTAACTCCCTCCTTGCAGGTGTTTTATGTTTGTATACCCACGTATACGTTCTATTTGCTTGCTTTTTGGGTATAACTCCCTTCTTGCAGGTGTTTTGCGCTTGGATACCCTTGTATATATTCTATTTGCTTGTTTGTGGGTCTAACTCCCTTCTTGCAGGTGTATACATTCTATTTGCTTGCTTTTTGGGTCTAACTCCCTTCTTGCAGGTGTTTTACGCTTGTATACCCATATATACTTTCTATTTGCTTACTTTTTTGATATAACTCCCTTCTTGCAGGTGTTTTATGCTTGTATACCCATGTATACATTTTATTTGCTTGCTTTTTGAGTCTAACTCCTTTCTTGCAGGTGTTATACGCTTCTATACCCACATATGCATTCTATTTGCTTGCTTTTTGGGTCTAACTCCCTCCTTGCAGGTGTTTTATGTTTGTATACCCACGTATACGTTCTATTTGCTTGCTTTTTGGGTATTACTCCCTTCTTGCAGGTGTTTTGCGCTTGTATACCCTTGTATACATTCTATTTGCTTGCTTTGTGGGTCTAACTCCCTTCTTGTAGGTGTATACATTCTATTTGCTTGCTTTTTATGTCTAACTCCCTCCTTGCAGGTGTTTTATGTTTGTAAACACACGTATACGTTCTATTTGCTTGCTTTTTGGGTATAACTCCCTTCTTGCAGGTGTTTTGCGCTTGTATACCCTTGTATACATTCTATTTGCATGCTTTGTGGGTCTAACTCCCTTCTTGCAGGTGTTTTACGCTTGTATACCGACGTATACATTCTATTTGCTTTTGCTTTTTGGGTCTAACTCCTTCTATTGCGTGTTTTGCACGCTTGTATACCCACATATACTTTCTGCTTGCTTTTTTGTCTAACCCTTCTTCTCTACTTGGCTTGTGTGCTTTTTGAACATACTCCTTGCTAACTCCTCTTGCATGACCCATACATTTCATTTGCTTGCTTTTGGGTCTAACACCCTCCAGGTGTTTGTGCTTTTATACCCTTGTATACATTCTATTTGCTTGCTTTTGGTCTAACTCCTTCTTGCGTGTGTTTTGTGCTTCTATACCCACATACATTCTATTTGCTTGATTTTTTGTATAACTCGTTCTTGCAGGTGTTTTCCACTTGTATACCAACGTATACATTCTATTTGCTTGCCTTTTGGGTCCAACTCCCTTCTTGCAGGTGTTTTGTGCTTTATACCCACATATACATTTTATTTGCTTGCTTTTTGGGACTAACTCCCTTCTTGCAGGTCTTTTACGTTTGTATACCCACGTATACATTCTATTTGCTTGCTTTTTGGGTCTAACTCCCTTCTTGCAGGTGTTTTACGCTGTATACCCACATATACTTTCTATTTGCTTGCTTTTTGGATCTAACTCCCTTCTTGCAGGAGTTTTGCGCTTGTATACCCACGTATACATTCTATTTGCTTGCTTTTTAGGTCTAACTCCCTTCTTGCAGGTGTTTTACGCTTGTATACCCACATATACTTTCTATTTGCTTGCTTTTTGGATCTAACTCCCATCTTGCAGGAGTTTTGCGCTTGTATACCCACGTATACATTCTATTTGCTTTCTTTTTGAGTCTAACTCCATTCTTGCAGTTGTTTTACGCTTCTATACCCACATATGCATTATATTTGTTTGCTTTTTGGGTCTAACTCCCTCCTTGCAGGTGTTTTATGTTTGTATACCCACGTATACGTTCTATTTGCTTGCTTTTTGAGTCTAACTCCCTTCTTACTGGTGTTTTAGGCTTCTATACCCACGTATACATGCTATTTGCTTGCTTTTTGAGTCTAACTCCCTTCTTGCAGGTGTTATACGCTTCTATTCCCACATATGTATTCTATTTGCTTGCTTTCTAGGTCTAACTCCCTCCTTGCAGGTGTTTTGCGCTAAACCCTAAACCCTAAACCCTAAACCCTAAACCCATATATACATTTTATTTGCATGCTTTTTGGGTCTAACACCCTTCTTATAGGTGTTTTGTGCTTGCATACCGTTGTATACATTCTATTTGCTTGCTTTTTGGGTCTAACTCCCTTCTTGCAGGTGTTTTGCGCTTCTATACCCATATATACATTCTATTTGCTTGATTTTTTTGTCTAACTTCGTTCTTGCAGGTGTTTTCCACTTGTATACCAACGTATACATTCTATTTGCTTTCTTTTTGAGTCTAACTCCATTCTTGCAGTTGTTTTACGCTTCTATACCCACATATGCATTATATTTGCTTGCTTTTTGGGTCTAACTCCCTCCTTGCAGGTGTTTTATGTTTGTATACCCACGTATACGTTCTATTTGCTTGCTTTTTGGGTATAACTCCCTTCTTGCAAGTGTTTTGCGCTTGGATACCCTTGTATATATTCTATTTGCTTGTTTGTGGGTCTAACTCCCTTCTTGCAGGTGTATACATTCTATTTGCTTGCTTTTTGGGTCTAACTCCCTTCTTGCAGGTGTTTTACGCTTGTATACCCATATATACTTTCTATTTGCTTACTTTTTTGATATAACTCCCTTCTTGCAGGTGTTTTATGCTTGTATACCCATGTATACATTTTATTTGCTTGCTTTTTGAGTCTAACTCCTTTCTTGCAGGTGTTATACGCTTCTATACCCACATATGCATTCTATTTGCTTGCTTTTTGGGTCTAACTCCCTCCTTGCAGGTGTTTTATGTTTGTATACCCACGTATACGTTCTATTTGCTTGCTTTTTGGGTATTACTCCCTTCTTGCAGGTGTTTTGCGCTTGTATACCCTTGTATACATTCTATTTGCTTGCTTTTGGTCTAACTCCTTCTTGTAGGTATATCATTCTATTTGCTTGCTTTTTATGTCTAACTCCTCCTTTGTGTGTTTTATGTTTGTAAACACACGTATACGTTCTATTTGCTTGCTTTTTGGGTATAACTCCCTTCTTGCAGGTGTTTTGCGCTTGTATACCCTTGTATACATTCTATTTGCATGCTTTGTGGGTCTAACTCCCTTCTTGCAGGTGTTTTACGTTTGTATACCGACGTATACATTCTATTTGCTTGCTTTTTGGGTCTAACTCCCTTATTGCAGGTGTTTTACGCTTGTATACCCACATATACTTTCTAGTTGCTTGCTTTTATGCTCTAACTCCCTTCTTGCAGGTGTTTTGCCTTGTATACCCACATATACATTCTATTTGCTTGCTTTTGAGTCTAACTCCTTCATCGGTGTTTTACGCCTATACCCACGTATACATTCTATTTGCTTGCTTTTGAGTCTAACTCCTTCTTGCGGTGTTTACGCTTCTATTCCCACATATGCAATCTATTTGCTTGCTTTGGTCTAACTCCTCCTTCAGTGTGTTTTGCGCTTAATACCCATATATACATTTCATTTGCTTGCTTTTGGGTCTAACACCTTCTTGTAGGTGTTTTGTGCTTTTATACCCTTGTATACATTCTATTTGCTTGCTTTTGGGTCTAACTCCTTCTTGCAGTGTTTTGCGCTTCTATACCCACATACATTCTATTTGCTTGATTTTTGTCTAACTTCGTTTTGCGGTGTTTTCCACTTGTATACCAACGTATACATTCTATTTGCTTGCCTTTTGGGTCCAACTCCTTTGTGTGTTTTGCTTTATACCCATATACATTTATTTGCTTGCTTTTGGGACTAACCCTTCTTGTGTCTTTTACGCTTGTATACCCACGTATACATTCTATTTTGCTTTTGGGTCTAACCCTTCTTGCGTGTTTTTACGCTGTATACCCACATATACTATTTGCTTTTGGATCTAACTCCTCTTGGGAGTTTGGCGCTTGTATACCCAATACATTCTATTTGCTTGCTTTTAGGTCTAACCCTTCTGTGTTTTACTTGTATACCCACATATACTTCTATTTGCTTGCTTTTTGGATCTAACTCCCATTGTGAGTTTTGCGCTTGTATACCCACATATACATTCTATTTGCTTTTTTTCTAACTCCATTCTTGCGCTTGTTTTACTTATACCTGCACATATATTTGTTTGCTTTTGGTCTAACCCTCCTTGTGTGTTTTATGTTTGTATACCCATATGATACGTCTATTTGCTTGCTTTTTGAGTCTAACTCCCTTCATCGTGTTTTACGCCTATACCCACGTATACATTCTATTTGCTTGCTTTTTGAGTCTAACTCCTTCTTGTGTGTTATACGCTTCTATTCCCACATATGTATTCTATTTGCTTGCTTCTAGGTCTAACTCCCTCCTTGCAGGTGTTTTTGCCGTTTTAAACCCTAAAACCCTAAACCAAACCCTAAACCCTAAACCCATATATACATTTTATTTATATGCTGGGTCTAAACACCCTTCTTAGTGTTTTAGTCAGTATACATCTCATTTTGCTTGCTTGGGTCTAACCTTCTTGTGCAATTTCACACCCACATACATTCTTATTTGTTTGATTTTTGTCTAACTTCGTTTGGTGTTTTCCACTTGATACCAAATATACATTCTATTTGCTTTTGAGTCTAACTCCTCCTGCATTGTTTTACGCCTACACCATGCATTATATTTTGCTTGCTGGGTCTAACCTCCTTGTGTTTTAGTTTGTATACCCACTGATATTTCTATTTGCTTTTTCGATACCCTCTTGCGTCAGTCTAACTCTCTGTACATTCTGGCTGGGTCTAACCCCTCAGTGTTTATACCCAGCTTGCTTTTTGATATAACCCTTCAGGTGTTTGCGTTTTATACCCATGTATACATTTTATTTGCTTGCTTTTTGAGTCTAACTCCTTTCTTGGCATTTTATACCCATATGCATTCTATTTGCTTGCTTTTTAACTAACTGCAGGTGTTTTAGTTTGTATACCCACGATATGCTCTATTTGCTTGCTTTTTGGTATTACCTCCTTGTGTTTTGGCGCCGTATACCCCTTGTATACATTCTATTTGCTTGTTTTGTGGGTCTAACTCTTCTTGTATATACATCTGCTTGCTTTTTATGTCTAACTCCTCCTGTGTGTTTGGTAAACACACGATATCCTCTATTTGTTGCTTGGTAACTCCTTCTTAGTGTTTTGCTTGATACCTTTGTATACATTCTATTTGTTTGTCAGGGTCTAACCTTCTTGTAAGAATGCTTAGACACCCAATGACATTCTATTTTGTTTTCTGGTCTAACTCCCTACGTGTTTTGTATACCCACATATACTTTCTAGTTGCTTTCTGCTCTAACTCCCTTCTTGCATGGCGCTGTATACCCACATATACATTCTATTTGCTTGCTTTTGAGTCTAACTCCTTTCATCGTGTTTTACGCTTCAATAACGATACACTATTTGCTTGCTTTTTGAGTCTAACCTTCTCGTGTGTTATACGCTTCATTCCCACATATGCAATCTATTTGCTTGCTTTTTGGGTCTAACTCCTCCTTGCAGGTGTTTTGCACTTTAATACCCATATATACATTTCATTTGCTTGCTTTTTGGGTCTAACACCCTTCTAGGTGTTTTGTGCTTTTATAACCCTTGTATACATTCTATTTGCTTGCTTTTTGGGTCTAACTCTCTTTGTGTGTTTTATGCTCTATACCCACATATACATTCTATTTGCTTGATGTTTTGTCTAACTTCTTCTCATGTGTGTTTCCACTTGTATACCAACGATACATTCTATTTGCTTGCCTTGGGTCCAACTCCCTTCCCGCAGGTGTTTTGTGCGATACCCACATATACTTTCTATTTGCTTGCTTTTTGGATCTAACTCCTCTCTGAGGAGTTTGGCGCTTTTATACCCATGCGATACATTCTATTTGCTTTTTGAGTCTAACTCCATTCTTGCAGTTGTTTTTTACGCTTCTATACCCACATATGCATTATATTTGTTTTTTTGGTCTAACTCCTCCTTGCAGTGTTTTATGTTTTGTATACCCATGATATCGCTCTATTTGCTTGCTTTTTGAGTCTAACTCCTTCTTACTGGTGTGTTTTACGCTTCTATACCCATGATACATTCTATTTGCTTGCTTTTTGAGTCTAACTCTTCTTGTGCATTATACGCTTCTATTCCACATATGTATTCATTTGTTGCTTAGGTCTAACTCCTCCTTGCAGTGTATTTTGCGCTTAAACCCTAAACCCTAAACTTTAAACCCTAAACCCATATATACATTTTATTTGTTGCTTTTTGGGTCTAACACCCTCTTAGAGGTGTTTTGTGCTTGCATACCGTTGTACATACATTCTATTTGCTTGCTTTTGGGTCTAACTCCTCTCTTGCGTGTGTTTTGCTTCTATACCCATACATATACATTCTATTTGCTTGATTTTTTGTCTAACTGTTTTGCAGGTGTTTTCCACTTGTATACCAACGTACATTCTATTTGCTTTCTTTTTGAGTCTAACTCCATTCTTGCGTTGTTTTACGCCTATACCCACATATGCATTATATTTGCTTGCTTTTTGGGTCTAACTCCTCCTTGTGTGTTTTATGTTTGTATACCCACGATACGCTCTATTTGCTTGCTTTTTGGGTATAACTCCTTCTGCAAGTGTTTTGCTGATACCCTTGTATATATTCTATTTGTTTGTCAGTGGGTCTAACTCTTCAGTGTATACATTCTATTTGCTTGCTTTTTGGGTCTAACTCTTCTTGCAGTGTGTTTTACGCCCATATATACTTTCTATTTGCTATTTTTTGATATAACTCCCTTCTTGTGTGTTTATGCTTGTATACCCATGTATACATTTTATTTGCTTGCTTTTTGAGTCTAACTCCTTTCTTGTGTGTGTTATACGCTTTATACCCACATATGCATTCTATTTGCTTGCTTTTGGGTCTAACCTCCCTGTGTGTGTTTTATGTTTGTATACCCACGATAATGCTCTATTTGCTTGTTTTTGGGTATTACCCTCTTGCAGTGTGTTTTATGCTTGTATACCCTTTGTATACATTCTATTTGCTTGCTTTGTGGTCTAACTCCTTCTTGTGTGTATACATTCTATTTGCTTGCTTTTATGTCTAACTCCTCCGCATGTGTTTGTAAACACACGATACGTCTCATTTGCTTGCTTTTGGGTATAACTCTCTTGTGTGTTTTGCGCTTGATACCCAGATACATTCTATTTGCATGCTTGTGGGTCTAACTCCTCTTGTGTTATTGCTTGTATACCCACGACATTCTATTTGCTTGCTTTTTGGGTCTAACTCCTTATTGCGGTGTGTTTTACGCTTGTATACCCACATATACTTCTAGTTGCTTGCTTTTATGTCTAACCTCTTTGTGTGTGTTTTCGCTTGATACCCACACATATACATTCTATTTGCTTGCTTTTGAGTCTAACTCCTCTTCATCGGTGTTTTACGCTTCAATACCCACGTATACATTCTATTTGCTTGCTTTTTGAGTCTAACTCCCTTCTTGCAGGTGTTATACGCTTCTATTCCCACATATGCAATCTATTTGCTTGCTTTTTGGGTCTAACTCCTCCTTGTGTGTTTTGCGCTTTAATAACCTATATATCATTTGTTTGCTTTTTGGGTCTAACACCCTTCTTGTAGGTGTTTTGTGCTTTATACCCTTGTATACATTCTATTTGCTTGCTTTTGGGTCTAACTCCTTCGTGTGTTTTATGCTCTATACCCACATATACATTCTATTTGCTTGATTTTTTGTTCTAACTCTTCTTGCAGTGTGTTTCACTTGTATACCAACGATACATTCTATTTGCTTGCCTTTGGGTCCAACCCTTCCTCAGTGTGTTTGTGCGTTTATACCCACATATACATTTTATTTGCTTGCTTTTTGGGACTAACTCCTCTTGTGTGTCTTTTACGCTTGTATACCCATGATACATTCTATTTGCTTGCTTTTTGGGTCTAACTCCTTCTTGCAGGTGTTTTACCAGATACCCACATATACTTTCTATTTGCTTGCTTTTTGATCTAACTCCCTTCTTGCAGGAGTTTACGCTTGATACCCACGATACATTCTATTTGCTTGCTTTTTAGGTCTAACCTTCTTGTGTGTTTTACGCTTGTATACCCACATATACTCTATTTGCTTGCTTTTTGGATCTAACCTCCTTGCAGGTGTGTTTTATGTTCAGATACCCACGTGACATGCTCTATTTGCTTGCTTTTTGAGTCTAACTCCCTTCTTATCGGTGTTTTACGCTCTATACCCACGTATACATTCTATTTGCTTGCTTTTTGAGTCTAACTCTTCTGCGGTGTGTTATACGCTTATCCCACATATGTATTCTATTTGCTTGCTTTCTAGGTCTAACTCCTCCTGGTGTGTTTTGCGCTAAACCCTCAAACCCTAAACCCTAAACCCTAAACCCTAAACCCTAAACCCATATATATTTTATTTGCATGCTTTTTGGGTCTAACACCTTCTTGTAGGTGTTTTCAGCTTGTGATACCGCTGTATACATTCTATTTGCTTTTTTGGTCTAACTCCTTCTTGTGTGTTTTATGCTTCTATACCACATATATATTCTATTTGCTTGATTTTTTGTTCAACTCTGCTGTGTGTTTTCCACTTGTATACCAACGATACATTCTATTTGCTTTTGAGTCTAACTCCATTCTTGCGCTTGTTTTACGCTTCTATACCCACATATGCATTATATTTGCTTGCTTTTCGGGTCTAACTCCCTCCTTGCAGGTGTTTTATGTTTGTATACCCATGTATACGTTCTATTTGCTTGCTTTTTGGGTATAACTCCCTTCTGGTGTTTTATTTGATACCCTTTGATATATTCTATTTGCTTGTTTGTGGGTCTAACTCCCTTGTTGCAGGTGTATACATTCTATTTGCTTGCTTTTTGGGTCTAACTCCCTTCTTGCAGGTGTTTTACGCTTGTATACCCATATATACTTTCTATTTGCTTACTTTTTGATATAACTCCTCTTGTGTGTGTTTTATGCTTGTATACCCATGTATACATTTTATTTGCTTGCTTTTTGAGTCTAACTCTTCTTGCAGTGTGTTATACGCTTTACCCACATATGCATTCTATTTGCTTGCTTTTTGGGTCTAACTCCTCCTTGCGGTGTGTTTTATGTTTGTATACCCATGATATCGCTCTATTTGCTTGCTTTTTGGTATTACCCTTCTTCAGGTGTTTATGCTTGATACCCTTTGTATACATTCTATTTGCTTGCTTTTGGGTCTAACTCCATTCTTGTAGGTGTATACATTCTGCTTTGCTTTTATGTCTAACTCCTCCTTGCAGTGTGTTTTATGTTTGTAAACACACGATATCGCTCTATTTGCTTGCTTTTGGGTATAACCCTTCTTGCAGTTTGGCGCTTGATACCCTTGTATATTCTATTTGCATGCTTTTGGGTCTAACTCCTTCTAGTGTGTTATACGCTTGTATACCGACGATACATTCTATTTGCTTGCTTTTGGGTCTAACTCCTTATTGTGTGTGTTTTACGCTTTATACCCACATATACTTTCTAGTTGCTTGCTTTTATGCTCTAACTCCCTTCTTGTGTGTTTTGCGCTTATATACCCACATATACATTCTATTTGCTTGCTTTTTGAGTCTAACTCCTCTTATCGGTGTTTTACGTTCAATACCCACGTGATACATTCTATTTGCTTGCTTTTTGAGTCTAACTCCTTCTTGTGTGTGTTATACGCTTCTATTCCCACATATGCATCTATTTGCTTGCTTTTGTCTAACCTCCTGCAGTGTGTTTGCTTTTAATACCCATATATACATTTCATTTGCTTGCTTTTTGGGTCTAAATCTCTCTTGAGGTGTTTTGTGCTTTTATACCCTGTATACATTCTATTTGCTTGTTTTTGGGTCTAACTCCTTCTTGGTGTGTGTTTTCGCTTCTATACCCACATATACATTCTATTTGCTTGATGTTTTTGTCTAACTGCTCTTGGGTGTGTTTTCCACTTGTATACCAACGTATACATTCTATTTGCTTGCCTTTTGGGTCCAACCTTCCCCGCAGTGTGTTTTGTGCTTTATACCCACATATACATTTTATTTGCTTGCTTTTTGGGACTAACTCCTTCTGCGTGTCTTTTACGCTTGTATACCCACATTCTATTTGCTTGCTTTGGGTCTAACTCCTTCTTGCGTGTGTTTTTTACAGATACCATACATATACTTTCTATTTGCTTTTTTGATCTAACTCTTCTTGCAGAGTTTGGCGCTTGTATACCAATGTATACATTCTATTTGCTTGCTTTTTAGGTCTAACTCCTTCTTGCGTGTGTTTTACGCTTGTATACCCACATATACTTTCTATTTGCTTGCTTTTTGGATCTAACTCCCTCCTTGCAGGTGTTTTATGTTTGTATACCCACGTATACGTTCTATTTGCTTGCTTTTTGAGTCTAACTCCCTTCTTACTGGTGTTTTACGCTTCTATACCCACGTATACATTCTATTTGCTTGTTTGAGTCTAACTCCTTCTTGCAGTGTGTTATACGCCTATTCCCACATATGTGTCTTTTGCTTGCTTTTTGGTCTAACTCCCCTCCGTCGTGTTTTGCGCTAAACCCTAAACCCTAAACCCTAAACCCTAAACCCTAAACCCTAAACCCTAAACCCATATATACATTTTATTTGCATGCTTTTTGGGTCTAACACCCTTCTTATAGGTGTTTTGTGCTTGCATACCGTTGTATACATTCTATTTGCTTGCTTTTTGGGTCTAACTCCCTTCTTGCAGGTGTTTTGCGCTTCTATACCCACATATACATTCTATTTGCTTGATTTTTTTTGTCTAACTTCGTTCTTGCAGGTGTTTTCCACTTGTATACCAACGTATACATTCTATTTGCTTTCTTTTTGAGTCTAACTCCATTCTTGCAGTTGTTTTACGCTTCTATACCCACATATGCATTATATTTGCTTTTTTGGTCTAACTCCTCCTTGCAGGTGTTTTATGTTTGTATACCCATATATGTTCTATTTGCTTGCTTTTGGTATAACTCTCTTGCAAGTGTTTTGCGCTTGATACCCTTTTGTATATCTCTATTGCTTGCTTGGGTCTAACTCCTTCTTGTGTGTGTATACATTCTATTTGCTTGCTTTTGGGTCTAACTCCTTCTTGCAGGTGTTTTACGCTTGTATACCCATATACTTCTATTTGCTGCTTTTTTGATAACTCCTTCTTGCAGGTGTTTTATGCTCAGATACCCATGTATACATTTTATTTGCTTGCTTTTGAGTCTAACTCCTTTCGCAGTGTGTTATACGCTTCTATACCCACATATGCATTCTATTTGCTTGCTTTTGGTCTAACTCCTCCTTGCGGTGTGTTTTATGTTTGTATACCCACGATATCGCTCTATTTGCTTGCTTTTTGGGTATTACCTTTCTTAGTGTTTTGCGCTTGATACCCTTTGTATTCTATTTGTTTGCTTTGTGGGTCTAACTCCATTCTTGTAGGTGTATATTCTATTTGCTTGCTTTTTATGTCTAACTCTCCTTGCGTGTGTTTTATGTTTGTAAACACACGTATACGCTCTATTTGCTTGCTTTTTGGGTAACTCCTTCTGCAGTGTGTTTTGCGCTTGTATACCCTTTGTATACATTCTATTTGCATGCTTTGTGGGTCTAACTCCTTCTTGGTGTATTACGCTTCAGATACGACGATACATTCTATTTGCTTGCTTTTGGGTCTAACTCCTTATTGCGGTGTGTTTTGCTTTGTATACCCACATATACTTTCTAGTTGCTTGCTTTATGCTCTAACTCCTTCTCTTGCAGTGTTTTACGCTGATACCCACATATACATTCTATTTGCTTGCTTTTTGAGTCTAACTCCCTTCATCGTGTGTTTTACGCTCTATACCCACGATACATTCTATTTGCTTGCTTTTTGAGTCTAACTCCTTCTGTGTTAACGCTTATTCCCACATATGCAATCTATTTGCTTGCTTTTTGTCTAACTCCTCCTTGCGTGTTTTTGCGCTTTAATACCCATATATACATTTCATTTGCTTGCTTTTTGGGTCTAACATCCTTCTTGTAGGTGTTTTGTGCTTTATACCCTTGTATACATTCTATTTGCTTGCTTTTGGGTCTAACTCTTCTTGCGTGTGTTTTGCGCTTCTATACCCACATATACATTCTATTTGCTTGATTTTTTGTCTAACTTCGCTCTGTGTGTTTTCCACTTGTATACCAACGATACATTCTATTTGCTTGCCTTTTGGGTCCACTCCTTCCTCAGTGTGTTTTGTGCGTTTTATACCCACATACATTTTATTTGCTTGCTTTTTGGGACTAACTCCCTTCTTGTGGTGTCTTTACGCTTATACCCACGATACATTCTATTTGCTTGCTTTTGGGTCTAACTCCCTTCTGTGTTTCATCAGATACCCACATACTTTCTATTTGCTTGCTTTTTGGATCTAACCCTCTGCAGGTGGAGTTTTGCGCTTGTATACCCACGTATACATTCTATTTGCTTGCTTTTTGGTCTAACTCTTCTTTGTGTGTGTTTTACGCTTGTATACCCACATATACTTTCTATTTGCTTGCTTTTTGATCTAACTCCCTCCTGTGTGTTTTATGTTCAGATACCCATATATACATTCTATTTGCTTTGCTTTTTGAGTCTAACCTTCTTCGGTGTTTTACGCTTATACCCACGTATACATTCTATTTGCTTTTTGAGTCTAACTCCCTTCTTGCGTGTGTGTTATACGCTCTATACCCACATATGTATTCTATTTGCTTGCTTTTAGGTCTAACTTCTCCTGCGTGTGTTTTGCGCTTAAACCCTAAACCCTAAACCCTAAACCCTAAACCCTAAACCCTAAACCCTAAAACCCTAATACCCATATATATTTTTATTTGTTGCTTTTTTGGTCCCTTCTTATAGGTGTTTTGTGCTTGCATACCGCTATAACATCTATTTGCTTGCTTTTTGGGTCTAACTCCTTCTTGCAGTGTGTTTTGGCGCTTCTATACCCCATACATACATTCTATTTGCTTGATTTTTTGGTCTAACTCCTCTTAGTGTGTTTTCCACTTGTATACCAACGATACATTCTATTTGCTTTCTTTGAGTCTAACTCCATTCTGCGGCTTGTTTTACGCTTTATACCCACATATGCATTATATTTGCTTGCTTTTGGGTCTAACTCCTCCCAGGTGTGTGTTTTATGTTTGTATACCCACATTATGTCGCTCATTTGCTTGCTTTTGGGTATAACTCCCTTCTTGCAAGTGTTTTGCTTGATACCCTTTGTATATATTCTATTTGCTTGTTTTGGGTCTAACCTTCTTGCAGTGTGTATACATTCTATTTGCTTTTGCTTTTGGGTCTAACTCCCTTCTTATGTGTGTTTTACGCTTGATACCCATATACTTTCTATTTGCTTACTTTTTGATATAACTCCCTTCGGTGTATGCTTGTATACCCATGTATACATTTTATTTGCTTGCTTTTTGAGTCTAACTCCTTCTTGCAGGTGTTATACGCTTCTATACCCACATATGCATTCTATTTGCTTGCTTTTTGGGTCTAACTCCCTCCTTGCAGGTGTTTTATGTTTGTATACCCACGATATCGCTCTATTTGCTTGCTTTTTGGGTATTACCCCTTCTTGCAGGTGTTTTATGCTATACCCCTTTGTATACATTCTATTTGCTTGCTTTGTGGTCTAACTCCATTCTTGTAGGTGTATACATTCTATTTGCTTGCTTTTTATGTCTAACTCCTCCTTGTGGTGTTTTATGTTTGTAAACACACGATATGCTCTATTTGCTTGTTTTTGGGTATAACTCCTCTTCGGTGTGTGTTTTGCGCTTGTATACCCTTTGTATACATTCTATTTGCATTTTTAGGGTCTAACTCCTTCTTGCGTGTGTGTTATACGCTTGTATACCCACGATACATTCTATTTGCTTGCTTTTTGGGTCTAACTCCCTTTGCGTGTTTTGCGCTGTATACCCATATATTTCTAGTTGCTTGCTTTTTGCTCTAACTCCCTTCTTAGGTGTTTTGCTTTGTATACCCACATATACATTCTATTTGCTTGCTTTTTGAGTCTAACTCCTTCTTACTGTGTTTTACGCTATACCCATGATACATTCTATTTGCTTGCTTTTTGAGTCTAACTCTTCTTGCGTGTGTTATACGCTTCTATTCCCACATATGCAATCTATTTGCTTGCTTTTTGGTCTAACTCCTCCTGCTTGTGTGTTTTGCGCTTTAATACCCATATATACATTTCATTTGCTTGTTGGGTTCATTCTTCCTTTGTAGGTGTTTGTGCTTTATACCCTTGTATACATTCTATTTGCTTGCTTTTTGGGTCTAACTCTTCTTTGTGTGTGTTTTGCGCTTCTATACCCACAATACATTCTATTTGCTTGATTTTTGTCTAACTTCTGCTCTTTTGCGGTGTTTTCACTTGTATACCAACGTATACATTCTATTTGCTTTCTTTTTGGGTCCAACCCCTTCTTGCAGGTGTTTTGTGCGCTATACCACATATACATTTTATTTGCTTGTTTTTGGGACTAACTCCTTCTTGCAGGTCTTTACGCTTGATACCCACGATATTCTATTTGCTTGCTTTTGGGTCTAACTCCTCTTTGGTGCGTTGTTTTTATCTTCAGACAATTCATTACATTTCTTTTTGCTTGCTTTTGATCTAACCTTCTTGCAGGAGTTTTACGCTTGTATACCCAATGATACATTCTATTTGCTTGCTTTTTAGGTCTAACTCCTTCTTGCGTGTGTGTTTTACGCTTGTATACCCATACATATACTTATTTGCTTGCTTTTGATCTAACTCCTCCTTGCGTGTGTTTTATGTTTGTATACCCACGATACGTTCTATTTGCTTGCTTTTTGAGTCTAACTCCTCTCATCGTGTGTTTTACGCCTACCCATGTACATTCTATTTGCTTGCTTTTTGAGTCTAACTCCTTCTTGCAGTGTGTTATACGCTCTATTCCCACATATGCATTCTATTTGCTTGCTTTCTAGGTCTAACCCTCCTTGGTGTGTTTTGCGCTTAATACCCATATATACATTTTATTTGTTGCTTTTTGGGTCCAACTTCTCTGTAGGTGTTTTGTGCTCAGATACCGCCATACATTCTATTTGCTTGCTTTTTGGGTCTAACTCCCTTCTTGCAGGTGTTTTGCGCTTCTATACCCATATATACATTCTATTTGCTTGATTTTTGTTCTAACTGCTCTTGCGTGTGTTTTCCACTTCTATACCAACGTATACATTCTATTTGATTTCTTTTTGAGTCTAACTCCCTCCTGCGTGTGTTTTATGTTTGTATACCAATGACATTCTATTTGCTTGCTTTTTGGGTATAACTCCTTCTTGCGTGTGTGTTTTATGCGGATACCTTTGTATATATATTCTATTTGCTTGTTTGTGGTCTAACTCCTTCTTGTGTGTATACATTCTATGCTTGCTTTTTGGGTCTAACTCCTTCTTGCGTGTGTTTTACGTTGATACCCATATATACTTTCTATTTGCTTACTTTTTGATATAACTCCCTTCTTGTGTGTTTTATGCTTGTATACCCATGTACATTTTATTTGTTTCTTTTTGAGTCTAACCCTTTCTTGCAGTGTGTTATACGCTTTATACCCACATATGCATTCTATTTGCTTGTTTTTGGGTCTAACTCCTCCTTGCAGTGTTTTATGTTTGTATACCCAATGCATACTCTATTTGCTTGCTTTTTGCACACTCTCTTGCAGGTGTTTTTGCGCTTGTATACCCTTTGTACATTCTATTTGCTTGCTTTTGTGGGTCTAACTCCTTCTTGTAGGTGTATACATTCTATTTGCTTGCTTTTATGTCTAACTCCTCCTGTGTGTGTTTTATGTTTGTAAACACACGATACGCTCTATTTGCTTGCTTGGTATAACTCCCTTCTGCAGGTGTTTTTGCTTGTATACCCTTGTATTCATTCTATTTGCATGCTTTGTGGGTCTAACTCCCTTCTTGCAGGTGTTTATGCTTGTATACCGACGATACATTCTATTTGCTTGCTTTTGGGTCTAACTCCCTTTGCAGTGTGTTTTACGCTTGATACCCACATATACTCTAGTTGCTTGCTTTTATCTAACTCTTCTTGTGTGTGTTTTGCGCTTGTATACCCACATATACATTCTATTTGCTTGCTTTTTGAGTCTAACTCCTTCATCGTGTGTTTTACGCTCTATACCCACGATACATTCTATTTGCTTTTTTGAGTCTAACCCTTCAGTGTGTGTTATACGCTCTATTCCCACATATGCAATCTATTTGCTTGCTTTTGGGTCTAACTCCTCCTTGCGTGTGTTTTGCGCTTTAATACCCATATATACATTTCATTTGCTTGTTTTTGGGTCCAATAACCTTCTTGAGGTGTTTTGTGCTTTATACCTTGTATACATTCTATTTGCTTGCTTTTGGGTCTAACTCCTTCTTGCGTGTGTTTTATGCTTCTATACCCACATATACATTCTATTTGCTTGATTTTTTGTCTAACTCGTTCTTGTGGTGTTTTCCACTGTATACCAACGATACATTCTATTTGCTTGCCTTTGGGTCCAACTCCTTCCCAGTGTGTTTTATGCTGCTTATACCCACATACATTTTATTTGCTTGTTTTTGGGATTAACTCGCCTTTCAGGTTCATGTACCCACGTATACATTCTATTTGCTTGCTTTTGGGTCTAACTCCTCTTGCAGGTGTTTTTACGTCAGATACCCACATATACTTCTATTTGCTTGCTTTTTGGATCTAACTCCTTCGTGAGTTTGGCTTGTATACCCACGATACATTCTATTTGCTTGCTTTTTAGGTCTAACTCCCTCTTGCAGTGTTTTTACTTGATACCCACATATACTTCTATTTGCTTGCTTTTTGATCTAACTCATCTTGCGTGAGTTTTGCTTTGTATACCCACATATACATTCTATTTGCTTTTTGAGTCTAACTCCATTCTTGCGCTTGTTTTACGCTTCTATACCCACATATGCATTATATTTGTTTTTGGGTCTAACTCCTCCTTGCGGTGTTTTTATGTTTGTACCAACGACAATGCTCTATTTGCTTGCTTTTTGAGTCTAACTCCCTTCATCGGTGTTACGCTTCTATACCCACGATACATTCTATTTGCTTGCTTTTTGAGTCTAACTCCTTCTGCGTGTGTTATACGCTTCTATTCCCACATATGCATTCTATTTGCTTGCTTTCTAGGTCTAACTCCCTCCTTGCAGGTGTTTTGCGCTTTAATACCCATATATGCATTTTATTTGCTTGCTTTTTGGGTCCAACACCCTTCTTGTAGGTGTTTTGTGCTTGCATACCGTTGTATACATTCTATTTGCTTGCTTTTTGGGTCTAACTCCCTTCTTGCAGGTGTTTTGCGCTTCTATACCCATATATACATTCTATTTGCTTGATTTTTTTGTCTAACTTCGTTCTTGCAGGTGTTTTCACTTGTATACCTAATATACATTCTATTTGATTTCTTTTTGAGTCTAACTCCATTCTTGCAGTTGTTTTACGCTTCTATACCCACATATGCATTATATTTGCTTGCTTTTCGGGTCTAACTCCCTCCTTGCAGGTGTTTTATGTTTGTATACCCACGTATACGTTCTATTTGCTTGCTTTTTGGGTATAACTCCCTTGCAGTGTTTTTGGCGCTTGATACCCTTTGTATATATTCTATTTGCTTGTTTGTGGGTCTAACTCCCTTCTTGCAGGTGTATACATTCTATTTGCTTGCTTTTTGGGTCTAACTCCCTTCTTGCAGGTGTTTTACGCTTGTATACCCATATATACTTTCTATTTGCTTACTTTTTTGATATAACTCCCTTCTTGCAGGTGTTTTATGCTTGTATACCCATGTATACATTTTATTTGCTTGCTTTTTGAGTCTAACTCCTTTCTTGCAGGTGTTATACGTCTATACCCACATATGCATTCTATTTGCTTGCTTTTTGGGTCTAACTCCTCCCGTGTGTTTTATGTTTGTATACCCATGATAATGCTCTATTTGCTTGCTTTTGGGTATTACTCCTTCTTGGTGTTTTGGCGCTTGTATACCCTTTGTATACATTCTATTTGCTTGCTTTGTGGGTCTAACTCCTCTTGTAGGTGTATACCCATTTGCTTGCTTTTTATGTCTAACTCCCTCCGTGTGTTTTATGTTTGTAAACACACGATACGCTCTATTTGCTTTTTTGGTATAACTCCTTCTTGCAGGTGTTTTGCGCTGTATACCCTTTGTATACATTCTATTTGCATGCTTTGTGGGTCTAACCCTTCTTGCAGGACGCTTGTATACCGACGATACATTCTATTTGCTTGCTTTTTGGGTCTAACCTTATTGCAGGTGTTTTACTTGTATACCCACATATACTCTAGTTGCTTGCTTTTTGATCTAACCCTTCTTTGTGTTTTTGCGCTTGTATACCCACATACATTCTATTTGCTTGCTTTTTGAGTCTAACTCTCTCATGGTGTTTTACGCTCTATACCCACGATACATTCTATTTGCTTGCTGCTTTTGAGTCTAACTCTTCTGTGTTATACGCTTCATTCCCACATATGCAATCTATTTGCTTGCTTTTTGGGTCTAACTCTCCTTGTGTGTTTTATGCTTTAATACCCATATATACATTTCATTTGCTTGTTTTTGGGTCTAACACCCTTCTTGTAGGTGTTTTGTGCTTTATACCCTTGTATACATTCTATTTGCTTGCTTTTTGGGTCTAACTCTTCTTGCAGGTGTTTTATGCCTATACCACACATATACATTCTATTTGCTTGATTTTTTGTCTAACTTCTCTTGCAGGTGTTTTTCCACTTGTATACCAACGATACATTCTATTTGCTTGCCTTTTGGGTCCAACTCCTTCCCGCAGTGTTTTATGCTTTATACCACATATACATTTTATTTGCTTGTTTTTGGGATTAACTCCTCTTGGTGTCTTATTGTATACCCATGATACATTCTATTTGCTTGCTTTTTGGTCTAACTCCTTCTGTGCAGTTTTATACCAGATACCCACATACTTTCTATTTGCTTGTTTTTTGATCTAACTCCCTTCTTGCAGGAGTTTGGCGCTGTATACCCATGATACATTCTATTTGCTTGCTTTTTAGGTCTAACTCTTCTGCGTGTGTTTTACGCTTGTATACCCACATATACTTTCTATTTGCTTGCTTTTTGGATCTAACTCCCATCTTGTGAGTTTTGCGCTTGTATACCCACATATACATTCTATTTGCTTTCTTTTTAGTCTAACTCCATTCTGCATTGTTTTACGCGCTATACCCCATATGCATTATATTTGCTTGCTTTTGGGTCTAACTCCTCCTGCGTGTGTTTTATGTTTGTATACCCACGATACGTTCTATTTGCTTGCTTTTGAGTCTAACCTTCTACTGGTGTTTTACGCTTCTATCCACGATATGACTTATTTGCTTGCTTTTTGAGTCTAACTCCTTCTCAGTGTTTACGCCTATTCCCACATATGCATTCTATTTGCTTGCTTTCTAGGTCTAACCCTCCTTGCGTGTGTTTTATGCCTTAATACCCATATATGCATTTTATTTGCTTGCTTTTGGGTCCAACAATCTTCTAGGGTGTTGTGTTTCATACCGTTGTATACATTCTATTTGCTTGCTTTGGTCTAACTCCTCTTTGCAGGTGTTTTATGCCTATACCCATATATACATTCTATTTGCTTGATTTTTTGTCTAACTTCTGCTCAGCAGTGTTTTCCACTTGTATATCTGATACATTCTATTTGATTTCTTTTTGAGTCTAACTCCATTCTTGCGCTTGTTTTACGCCTATACCCACATATGCATTATATTTGCTTGCTTTTCGGTCTAACTCCCTCCTTGCAGGTGTTTTATGTTTCATACCCACGATATGCTCTATTTGCTTGCTTTTTGGGTATAACTCCTTCTTGCAGTGTTTTGCGCTGATACCTTTGTATATTCTATTTGCTTGTTTGGGTCTAACTCCTCTCTCAGGTGTGTATACATTCTATTTGCTTGCTTTTGGGTCTAACTCCTTCTTGCAGTGTGTTTACGCTTGATACCCATATATACTTTCTATTTGCTTACTTTTGATATAACTCCTTCGCAGTGTGTTTTATGCTTGATACCCATGTATACATTTTATTTGCTTGCTTTTGAGTCTAACTCCTTTCTCGTGTTATACGCTCTATACCCACATATGCATTCTATTTGCTTGCTTTTTGGCCCTCCTTGCGTGTTTTATGTTTGTACCCATCGATATGCTCTATTTGCTTGCTTTTGCATACCCTTCAGGTGTTTTGCGCTTGTATAATTTTGTATACATTCTATTTGCTTGCTTTGTGGGTCTAACTCCTCTTGGTGTGTGTATACACTTATTTGCTTGCTTTTTATGTCTAACTCCCTCCTTGCAGTGTGTTTTATGTTCAAACACACGATACGTCTATTTGCTTGCTTTTTGGGTATAACTCCTTCTTGTGTGTTTTATGCTTTGTACCCTGTATACATTCTATTTGCATGCTTTGTGGTCTAACTCCTTCTTGTGTGTTTTGCATGCCGTACACGATGATACATTCTATTTGCTTGCTTTTTGGGTCTAACTCCCTTATTGCAGGTGTTTTACGCTTGTATACCCACATATACTTTCTAGTTGCTTGCTTTTTTGATCTAACTCCCTTCTTGCAGGTGTTTTGCGCTTGTATACCCACATACATTCTATTTGCTTTTTTGAGTCTAACCTTCTTATCGGTGTTTTACGCTTCTATACCCACGTATATTCTATTTGCTTGCTTTTTGAGTCTAACTCCTCTCAGTGTGTTAACGCTTTATTCCCATATAATTCACATTTGCTTGCTTTGGGTCTAACTCCTCCTTGCAGTGTTTTGCTTTTAATACCTATATACATTTCATTTGCTTGTTTTTGGGTCTAACACCTTCTTGTAGGTGTTTTGTGCTTTTATACCCTTGTATACATTCTATTTGCTTGCTTTTTGGCTCAACCTCCTTCAGTGTGTTTTATGCTCTATACCCATATACATTCTATTTGTTTGATTTTTTGTCTAAACTCGCTCTTGTGTTTTCCACTTGTATACCAACGTATATCTATTTGCTTGCCTTTTGGGTCCAACTCCCTTCCCCTGGTGTGTTTTATGCTTATACCCACATATACATTTTATTTGCTTGCTTTTTGGATTAACCCTTCTTGCGTGTGTCTTTTACGTTTGTATACCCACGATACATTCTATTTGCTTGCTTTTGGGTCTAACTCCCTTCTTGCGGTGTGTTTTACGTCAGATACCATTATACTTTCTATTTGCTTGCTTTTGGATCTAACTCTTCTTTTGCGTAGAGTTTCACGCTTGTATACCAATGATACATTCTATTTGCTTGCTTTTTAGGTCTAACTCTTCTTGCGTGTGTTTTACTGCATACC
Source organism: Vicia sativa (assembly GCA_021764765.1). Classification (NCBI taxonomy): domain Eukaryota; kingdom Viridiplantae; phylum Streptophyta; class Magnoliopsida; order Fabales; family Fabaceae; genus Vicia; species Vicia sativa. The sequence continues at coordinate 299,906,119 of CM038792.1, read as the reverse complement.
CACATATATTTCTATTTGCTTGTTTTTGATCTAACTCCATCTTGCAGGTGAGTTTTGCTTGTATACCCCACATATACATTCTATTTGCTTTTTAGTCTAACTCCATTCTTGCGTTGTTTTACGCTTCTATACCCACATATGCATTATATTTGCTTGCTTTTTGGTCTAACTCCTCCTTGTGTGTTTTATGTTTGATACCCACGTATACGCCTCTATTTGCTTGTTTTGAGTCTAACTCCTTCTTACGGTGTTTTACGCTTCTATACCCACGTATACATTCTATTTGCTTGCTTTTTGAGTCTAACCTTCTTGTGTGTGTTATACGCCTATTCCACATATGCATTCTATTTGTTGCTTTCTAGGTCTAACTCCTCCTTGCAGGTGTTTTATGCTTTAATACCCATATATGCATTTTATTTGCTTGCTTTTTGGGTCCAAACCCTTTTGTAGGTGTTTTGTGTCATACACTGTATACATTCTATTTGCTTGCTTTTTGGGTCTAACTCCTTCTTGGTGTGTTTTGCGCCTATACCCATATATACATTCTATTTGCTTGATTTTTTGTCTAACTTCGTTTGCAGTGTTTTCCACTGTAGGCTCTAACGATACATTCTATTTGATTTCTTTTGAGTCTAACTCCATTCTTGCGCTTGTTTTACGCTTCTATACCCACATATGCATTATATTTGTTTTTTGTCTAACTCCTCCTTGGGTGTGTTTTATGTTTGTATACCCACGTATACGTTCTATTTGCTTGCTTTTGGGTATAACTCCTTCTTGTGTGTGTTTTGCGCTTATACCTTTTATATATTATTTGCTTGTTTGTGGGTCTAACTCCTTCTGCGGTGTGTATACATTCTATTTGCTTGCTGGGTCTAACTCCTTCTTGCGTGTGTTTTACGCTTGTATACCCATATATACTTTCTATTTGCTTACTTTTTGATATAACTCCCTTCGCAGTGTGTTTTATGCTTGTATACCCATATACATTTTATTTGCTTGCTTTTTGAGTCTAACCTTCTTGCGGTGTTATACGCTTCTATACCCACATATGCATTCTATTTGCTTGCTTTTTGTCTAACCTCCTGCAGGTGTTTTATGTTTGTATACCCACGATAATGCTCTATTTGCTTGCTTTTTGGTATTACTCCTTCTTGTGTGTGTTTTGGCGCTTGTATAATTGTATACATTCTATTTGCTTGCTTTCAGGGTCTAACTCTTCTTGTAGGTGTATACATTCTATTTGCTTGCTTTTTATGTCTAACTCCCTCCCTGCAGTGTTTTATGTTTGTAAACACACGATGCTCTATTTGCTTGCTTTTGTATAACTCCCTTCTTGCGTGTGTTTTGGCGCTATACCCTCATACATTCTATTTGCATGCTTGGGTCTAACTCCTTCGCAGTGTGTTTTACGCTTTGTATACCGACGATACATTCTATTTGCTTGCTTTTGGGTCTAACTCCTTGGCTTGTGTTACGCTTGATACCCACCACATACTTTCTAGTTGCTTGCTTTTTGATCTAACCCCTTCGCAGTGTTTTGGCTTGATACCCACATATACATTCTATTTGCTTGCTTTTTGAGTCTAACTCTTCTTCCTGGTGTTTTACGCTTCTATACCCATGATACATTCTATTTGCTTGCTTTTTGAGTCTAACCTCTTGCAGTGTTTACACGCTTCTATTCCCACATATGCAATCTATTTGCTTGCTTTTGGGTCTAACTCCCTGCGTGTTTTGCGCTTTAATACCCATATATACATTTCATTTGCTTGCTTTTGGGTCTAACACCCTTCTTGTAGGTGTTTGCTGCTTTTATACCCTGTATACATTCTATTTGCTTGTTGGGTCTAACCCCTTCGGTGTGTTTTGCGCTTCTATACCCACATATACATTCTATTTGCTTGATTTTTTGTCTAACTCCTCTTGTGTGTGTTTTCCACTTTATACCAACGTATACATTCTATTTGCTTGCCTTTTTGGGTCCAACTCCCTCCCGCAGTGTTTTATGGCTTATACCCACATATACATTTTATTTGTTTGCTTTTTGGGATTAACCGCTTTGTGTCTTTTTACGCTTGTATACCCATGATACATTCTATTTGCTTGCTTTTTGGGTCTAACTCTTCTTGGGTGTTTTACGTCAGATACCCACATACTTTCTATTTGCTTGTTTTTTGGATCTAACTCCTCTTTGTGAGTTTGGCTACCAGATACCCAATGTGACATTCTATTTGCTTGCTTTTTAGGTCTAACTCCTTCTGCGTGTGTGTTTTACGTTGATACCCACATATACTTTCTATTTGCTTGCTTTTTGATCTAACTCCCATCTTGTGTGAGTTTGGCGCTTGTATACCCACATATACATTCTATTTGCTTTCTTTTTGAGTCTAACTCCATTCTTGCAGTTGTTTTACTCTTCTATACCCACATATGCATTATATTTGCTTGCTTTTTGGGTCTAACCCCTCCTTGCGTGTGTGTTTTATGTTTGTATACCCACGATAATGCTCTATTTGCTTGTTGAGTCTAACTCCTTCTTCATCGGTGTTTTACGCTTCTATACCCACGTACATTCTATTTGCTTGCTTTTTGAGTCTAACTCCTTCTTGAAGGTGTTATACGCTTCTATTCCCACATATGCATTCTATTTGCTTGCTTTCTAGGTCTAACTCCCTCCTTGCAGGTGTTTTGCGCTTTAATACCCATATATGCATTTTATTTGCTTGCTTTTTGGGTCCAACACCCTTCTTGTAGGTGTTTTGTGTCAGATACCGTTGTATACATTTCTATTTGCTTGCTTTTTGGGTCTAACTCCTTCTTGTGTGTGTTTTATGCTTCTATACCCATATATACATTCTATTTGTTTGATTTTGTTCTAACTTCGCTCTTGCAGTTTTCCACTTGTATACGAACGACATTCTATTTGATTTCTTTTTGAGTCTAACTCCATTCTTGTTGTTTACGCTTTATACCCACATATGCATTATATTTGCTTGCTTTTGGTCTAACTCCTCCTTGCGTGTGTTTTATGTTTGTATACCCACGATACGCTCTATTTGCTTGCTTTTGGGTATAACCCTTCTTGCGTGTGTTTTGCGCTGATACCCTCAGATATATTCTATTTGCTTGCTCAGGGTCTAACTCCCTTCTGCGGTGTGTATACATTCTATTTGCTTGTTTTGGGTCTAACCCTTCTTGTGTGTGTTTTACGCTTGATACCCATATATACTTCTATTTGCTTACTTTTTGATATAACTCCTTCTTGCGTGTGTTTTATGCTCAGATACCCATGTATACATTTTATTTGCTTGCTTTTGAGTCTAACTCCTTTCTTGTGTGTGTGTTATATACCCACATATGCATTCTATTTGCTTGTTTTTGGGTCTAACTCCTCAGTGTGTTATGTTTGTATACCCATGTGATATCTCATTTGCTTGCTTTTTGGTATTACTCCTTCTTGTGTGTTTTTGCGCTTGTATACCCTTGTATACATTCTATTTGCTTGCTTTGTGGGTCTAACTCCTTCTTGTAGTGTACATTCTATTTGCTTGCTTTTTATGTCTAACTCCCTCCTGCGTGTGTTTTATGTTTGTAAACACACGATACGCTCTATTTGCTTGTTGGGTATAACTCCTTCTTTGCATGGCGCTGTATACCCTTGTATACATTCTATTTGCATGCTTTGTGGGTCTAACCCTTCTTGTGTGTTTTACGCTTGTATACCGACGATACATTCTATTTGCTTGCTTTTGGGTCTAACTCCTTATTGTGTGTGTTTTATCAGATACCACATATATTCTAGTTGCTTGCTTTTTTGATCTAACTCCTTCTGCGTGTTTTGCGCTTGTATACCCATATACATTCTATTTGCTTGCTTTTTGAGTCTAACTCCTTCTCATCGGTGTTTTACGCTCTATACCCACGATACATTCTATTTGCTTGCTTTGAGTCTAACTCCCTTCGCAGTGTTATACGCCTATCCCACATATGCAATCTATTTGCTTGCTTTTTGGGTCTAACTCCTCCTTGCGTGTGTTTTGCGCTTTTACCCATATATACATTTCATTTGCTTTTTCTAACACCCTTCTTGTAGGTGTTTTGTGCTTTATACCCTGTATACATTCTATTTGCTTGCTTTTGGGTCTAACTCCTTCTTGCGGTGTGTTTTATGCTTCTATACCACATATACATTCTATTTGCTTGATTTTTTTTGTCTAACTGCTGTGTTTTCCACTTGTATACCAACGATATTCTATTTGCTTGCCTTTTTGGGTCCAACTCCTCCCGCAGTGTTTTGCTGAATACACATATACATTTTATTTGCTTGTTTTTGGGATTAACTCCTTTGTGTCTTTACGTTGATACCCAATACATTCTATTTGCTTGCTTTTTGGGTCTAACTCCCTTCTTGGTGTTTTATTGATACCCACATATGTTTCTATTTGCTTGCTTTTTGATCTAACTCCTTCTTGCAGAGTTTTACGCTTGTATACCCACAATTTATTTGCTTTGCTTTTTAGGTCTAACTCCTTCCGTGTGTTACTGTATACCCATATACTTTCATTTGCTTGCTTTTTTGATCTAACTCCCATCTGCGGTGAGTTTTGCTTGATACCCACATATACATTCTATTTGCTTTTTGAGTCTAACTCCATTCTTGCAGTTGTTTTACGCTTCTATACCCACATATGCATTATATTTGCTTGCTTTTTGGTCTAACTCCTCCTTGCATGTGTGTTTATACCCATGATACGCTCTATTTGCTTGCTTTTGAGTCTAACCTTCATCGGTGTTTTACGCTTCTATACCCACGTATACATTCTATTTGCTTGCTTTTTGAGTCTAACTCCTCTTTGTGTTATACGCTCTATTCCCACATATGCATTCTATTTGCTTGCTTTCAGGTCTAACTCCCCTTGCGTGTGTTTTATGCTTTAATACCCATATATGCATTTTATTTGCTTGCTTTTTGGGTCCAACACCCTTCTTGAGGTGTTTTGTGCTTTGACACCGCTGTATACATTCTATTTGCTTGCTTTTTGGTCTAACTCCTTCTTGTGTGTTTTGGCGCTCTATACCCATATATACATTCTATTTGCTTGATTTTTTTGTCTAACTGTTCTGCGTGTGTTTTCCACTTGTATACGAACGTATACATTCTATTTGATTTCTTTTTGAGTCTAACTCCATTCTTGCAGTTGTTTTACGCTTCTATACCCACATATGCATTATATTTGCTTGCTTTTCGGGTCTAACTCCCTCCTTGTTTTATGTTTGTATACCCACGTATCGTCTATTTGCTTGCTTTTGGTATAACTCCTTCTTGCGTGTGTGTTTTGCGCTTGATACCCTTTATACATATATTCTATTTGCTTGCTCAGGGTCTAACTCTTCTTGTGTGTATACATTCTATTTGCTTGCTTTTTGGGTCTAACTCCCTTCTTGTAGGTGTTTTACGCTTGTATACCCATATATACTTTCTATTTGCTTACTTTTTTGATATAACTCCCTTCTTGCAGGTGTTTTATGCTTGTATACCCATGTATACATTTTATTTGCTTGCTTTTGAGTCTAACTCCTCTTGTGTGTGTTATACGCTTTATACCCACATATGCATTCTATTTGCTTTTTTTGGTCTAACTCCTCCGCAGTGTGTTTTATGTTTGTATACCCACGTGATATATGCTCTATTTGCTTGCTTTTTGGGTATTACTCCTTCTTGTGTGTGTTTTGCGCTGATAACCCAGTATACATTCTATTTGCTTTTTGTGGGTCTAACTCTCTTCTGGTGGTGTATACATTCTATTTGCTTGCTTTTATGTCTAACTCCTCCTGCAGGTGTTTTATGTTTGTAAACACACGATACGCTCTATTTGCTTGCTTTTTGGGTATAATCCTCTTCTTGCAGTTTTGGCCAGAGTACCTTTTTATACATTCTATTTGCATGCTTTTGTGGGTCTAACTCTTCTTGCGTGTTTTACGCTTGTATACCCATGTATACATTCTATTTGATTGCTTTTTGGGTCTAACTCCTTCTGCGTGTGTTTTACGCTTGTACCCACATATATTCTATTTGCTTGCTTTTTGAGTCTAACTCTTCTCGGTGTTTTTACGCTTATACCCATGTATACATTCTATTTGCTTGCTTTTTGAGTCTAACCTTCGCGTGTGTTTTACTTCTATACCACACATATGCATTCTATTTGCTTGTTGGTCTAACTCTCCTTGTGTGTTTTTGCGCTTTATACCCATATATACATTTCATTTGCTTGCTTTTTGGTCTAACCTTCTTGTAGGTGTTTTGTGCTTTAACCCATGTATACATTTCTATTTGCTTGTTTTTGGTCTAACTCCTTCTGTGGTGTTTTGTGCTTTATACCCATATATACATTCTATTTGCTTGCTTTTGTCTAACTCCCTTCTTGTGTTTTTATGCTTGTATACCCATGTATACATTCTATTTGCTTGCTTTTGAGTCTAACTCCTTCTTGCAGTGTGTTTACTTGTATACCCACATACATTCTATTTGCTTGCTTTTTGGTCTAACTCCCTCCTTGTGTGTGTTTTATGTTTGTATACCCACGATACATTTTATTTGCTTGCTTTTTGGGTATTACTCTCTTGTGTGTGTTTTGCGCTTGTATACCCATGATACATTCTATTTGCTTCTTTTGGGTCTAACTCCCTTCTTGTAGGTGTATAACATTCTATTTGTTTGCTTGTCTAACTCTCCTTGCGTGTGTTTTACGTTTGTACCCACGATATCATTCTATTTGCTTGCTTTTTGTCTAACTCCCTTCTGTGTGTTTTACGCTTGTATACCCCATATATATTCTATTGCTTGCTTTTGGGTCTAACTCCTTCTTGTGTGTTTTGCGCTTGTATACCCACATATACATTCTATTTGCTTGCTTTTTGGGTCTAACTCTCTCTTGCAGGTGTTTCCTTCTATACCCACATATATATTTATTTGCTTGCTTTTGGGTCTAACCTCCTTGCAGGTGTTTTGTTTGTATACCCAATGATAATGCTCTATTTGCTTGCTTTTTGAGTCTAACCTTCACTGTGTTTACGCTTCTATACCCATGATACATTCTATTTGCTTGCTTTTTGAGTCTAACTCTTCAGGTGTTATACGCTTCTATTCCCACATATGCATTCTATTTGCTTGCTTCTAGTCTAACTCCTCTTGTGTGTGTTTTGCGCTTTAATACCCATATATGCATTTTATTGCTTTTGGGTCCAACACCTTCTTGTGGTGTTTTGGTTGTATACCACTGTAGTATTCTATTTGCTTGCTTTTTGGGTCTAACTCCTTCTTGCGTGTGTGTTTTATGCTTTCTATACCCATATATACATTCTATTTGCTTGATTTTTTTGTCTAACTCCTTTGTGTGTTTTCCACTTAATACCAACGATACATTCTATTTGATTTTTTTGAGTCTAACTCCATTCTTGCAGTTGTTTTACGCTTCTATACCCACATATGCATTATATTTGCTTGCTTTTCGGTCTAACTCCTCCTTTTGTGTGTTTTATGTTCAGTATACCCACGATATGCTCTATTTGCTTGCTTTTGGTATAACTCCCTTCTTGCAGTGTGTTTTGCGCTTGGATACCCTCAGATATATTCTATTTGCTTGTTTGTGGGTCTAACTCCTTCTTGCAGGTGTATACACTCTATTTGCTTGTTTTTTGGTCTAACTCCCTTCTTTGTGTGTTTTACGCTTGATACCCACATATACTTTCTATTTGCTTACTTTTTGATATAACTCCCTCTCTTAGTGTGTTTTATGCATACCCATGTATACATTTTATTTGCTTGCTTTTGAGTCTAACTCCTTCTTGCAGTGTGTGTTATACGCTTCTATACCCACATATGCATTCTATTTGCTTGCTTTTCAATCTAACTCCCGCAGTGTTTTATGTTTGTATACCCAATTACACGCTCTATTTGCTTGCTTTTTGGGTATTAATTCCTCTGGTAGTTTTGGCGCTTGTATAATTTTGTATACATTCTATTTGCTTGCTTTGTGGGTCTAACTCCTCTTGTAGGTGTATATTCTATTTGCTTGCTTTTTATGTCTAACCCTCCTTGTTGTGTGTTTTATGTTTGTAAACACAGATATTTCTATTTGTTTGCTTTTTGGGTATAACTCCTTCTTGTGTGTTTTGCGCTTGTACAATTTTGTATATCTTCATTTGCACTTTTGGGTCTAACTCCTTCTTGCGTGTTTTACGCTTGTATACCCAATGATACATTCTATTTGCTTGCTTTTTGGGTCTAACTCCTTATTGCGTGTGTTTTACGTCAGATACCCACATATACTCTTAGTTGCTTGCTTTTTGATCTAACTCCCTTCGCAGTATACCCACATATACATTCTATTTTGTTTTGCTTTTGAGTCTAACCTTCACGGTGTTTTACGCTTATACCCAATGTATACATTCTATTTGCTTGCTTTTGAGTCTAACTCCTCCTTGTGTAGCTTTTATTCCCACATGCTAAATCTATTTGCTTTTGGTCTAACTCCTCCTGTGTGTTTTGCGCTTAATACCCATATATACATTTCATTTGCTTGCTTTTTGGGTCTAACACCCTCTTGTGTGTGTTTTGTGCTTATACCCTTTGTACATTCTATTTGCTTGCTTTTTGTCTAACTCCTTCTTGGTGTGTTTTGCCTTCTATACCCACATATACATTCTATTTGCTTGATTTTTTGTCTAACTGCTCTGCATGTTTTCTGTATACCAACGATACATTCTATTTGTTGCCTTTTGGGTCCAACTCCTTCCTGCAGGTGTTTTATGCTGCTTATACCCACATATACATTTTATTGTTGCTTTTTGGGATTAACTCCCTTCTTGCGTCTTACGTTGTATACCCACGATACATTCTATTTGCTTGCTTTTGGGTCTAACTTCTTGCGGTGTTTTTTATAGATACCCACATATACTTTCTATTTGCTTGCTTTTTGATCTAACTCTTCTTGCGTGAGTTTACGCTTGTACCTCACGATACATTCTATTTGCTTGCTTTTTAGGTCTAACTCCCTCTTGCAGTGTGTTTTACGCTTGTATACCCACATATACTTTCTTGCTTGTTTTGAACTCCCATCTTGCAGAGTTTTGCGCTTATAACCCACATATACATTCTATTTGCTTTCTTTTGAGTCTAACCCATCTTGCAAGTTTTTTACTTCTATACCCACATACATTATATTTGCTTGCTTTTTGGGTCTAACTCCTCCTTGCAGTGTGTTTTATGTTTGTATACCCACGATATGCTCTATTTGCTTGCTTTTTGAGTCTAACTCCTTCTAATCGTGTTTTACGCTTATACCTAATGATACATTTATTTGCTTTTTGGTCTAACTCCCTCTTGCAGGTGTGTTATACGCTTCTATTCCCACATATGCATTCTATTTGCTTGCTTTAGGTCTAACCTCCTTGCAGGTGTTTTGCGCTTTAATATAATATACATTTATTTGCTTTTTGGGTCCAAATCTTTTGTAGGTGTTTTGTGCTTGCATACCGCTGTATACATTCTATTTGCTTGCTTTTTGGGTCTAACTCCCTTCTTGCAGGTGTTTTGCGCTTCTATACCCATATATACATTCTATTTGCTTGATTTTTTTCTAACTTCGTTCTTGTCAGTTTTTCCTTTCAGTATACCTAACGATACATTCTATTTGATTTCTTTGAGTCTAACTCCATTCTTGCAGTTGTTTACGCTCTATACCCACATATGCATTATATTTGCTTGCTTTTCGTCTAACTCTCCTCCATGTGTGTTTTATGTTTGTATACCCACGATACGTTCTATTTGCTTGCTTTTTGGGTATAACTCCCTTCTGTGTGTTTGGCGCTTGATACCCTTGTATATATTCTATTTGCTTGTTTGTGGGTCTAACTCCCCAGGTGTATACATTCTATTTGCTTGCTTTGGGTCTAACTCTTCTTGCGTTTTTACGCTTGTATACCCATATATACTTTTATTTGCTTACTTTTTGATATAACTCCCTTCTTAGGTGTTTTATGTTTGATACCCATGTATACATTTTATTTGCTTGCTTTTTGAGTCTAACTCCTTTCTTGCGGTGTTATACGCTTTCCCACATATGCATTCTATTTGCTTGCTTTTTGGGTCTAACTCCTCCTTGTGTGTTTTATGTTTGTACCCATGATCGCTCTATTTGCTTGCTTTTGCATTACTCCTTCTTGGTGTTTTTGCTTGTATACCCTTACATTTGCTTGCTTTTGGGTCTAACCTCTTGTAGAGTATATCTTATTTGCTTGCTTTATGTCTAACTCCCTCCTTGTGTGTTTTATGTTTGTAAACAATAATGATATTTTATTTGTTTGCTGGCATAACCCTTCTGTGTGTGTGTTTTACGCTTTGTATACCCTCAGTGTTATCTTGATGCTTTTGGGTCTAACCTTCTGGTGTGTGTTTTACGTTGTATACCCACGTATACATTTATTTGCTTGCTTTTTGTGGTCTAACTCCTTTATTGCGTGTGTTTTACGCTTGTATACCCACATATACTTCAGTTGCTTGCTTTTTGATCTAACTCCCTTCTTGCAGTTGTGCGCTTGTATACCCACATACATTCTATTTGCTTGCTTTTGAGTCTAACTCCCTTCATCGTGTTTTACGCTTCTATACCCACGTATACATTCTATTTGCTTGCTTTTGAGTCTAACTCCTCTTGTGTGTTATAATGCCTATTCCCACATATGCAATCTATTTGCTTGCTTTTTGGGTCTAACCTCCTTGCAGGTGCCGCGTTCCTACCATATATACATTTCATTTGCTTGCTTTTGGGTCTAAATACCCTTTGCTAGGTGTTTTGGTGCTTTTATACCTTTGTATACATTCTATTTGCTTGCTTTTTGAATTAACCTTCTCAAGTGTGGTTTTACGCTTGATAATTCTTACATATATTCTATTTTATTTTGATTTTTTGTCTAACTTCTGCTCTTGCAGGTGTGTTTTCCGCTAGATATTCAATGATATATCTATTTGCTTGGGTTCCTTTAGTCCAACTCCTTCCCTATGAGGTGTTTTTATGCTAAGCGCTTTTAATATATACATTTTATTTGTTTGCTTTTTTGGGATTAACTCCCCTAGGTCTTTTACGCTTTGTATACCCAATGATACATTCTATTTGCTTGCTTTTTGGGTCTAACTCTTTCAGTGTGTTTTACGCAGATACCCACATATACTTTCTATTTGCTTGCTTTTTGGATCTAACTCCTTCTTGCAGTGTTTACGCTTGTATACCCAATGATACATTCTATTTGCTTGCTTTTTAGGTCTAACTCCTTCTTGCAGGTGTTTTTACGCTATACCCACATATACTCTATTTGCTTGCTTTTTGGATCTAACTCCTTCTTGCATAGAGTTTTACGCTTGTATACCACATATACATTCTATTTGCTTTCTTTTTAGTCTAACTCCTTCTTGCAGCTTGTTTTACGCTTATACCCACATATATTATATTTGCTTGCTTTTTGGGCTAACTCCTCCTGCGGTGTGTTTTATGTTGTATACCCATGATATACTCTCTATTTGCTTGCTTTTTGAGTCTAACCTCTCTTTTCAGCTTCTATACCCACGACATTCTATTTGCTTGCTTTTTGGTCTAACTCTTGCGTGTAATACGCTTCTATTCCCACATATGCATTCTATTTGCTTGCTTTCTAGGTTCTAACTCCCTCCTCAGTGTGTGTTTTGGCGTTTAATACCCATATATATGCATTTTATTTGCTTGCTTGGGTCTAACTCCCTTCTTGTGGTGTTTTGTGTATACAACCACATATACATTCTATTTGCTTTTTTGGTCTAACTCTTCTTGCGTGTGTTTTATGCCTATACCCATATATATATTCTATTTGTTGATTTTTTGTTCTAATTCTTTTTGCAGTGTTTTCCACTTGTGCTTTTAACGTATACATTCTATTTGATTTTCTTTTTGAGTTCTCTATTCTTTGGGCAGCTTGTTTTGCGCTTATACCCATGCATTTAGCAATACGTAACTGAACGAAGTACA